>ML391831.1:0-16622 GCA_005239525.1 Nicotiana knightiana | reverse complement strand
CATCTCATAACATCAAAATCATCAATTATGCATAGATTCAAGCCTAAGAACATAGGAAATTTCAAGAATTCACATCCGACGCCGAAACACGTCTAAACTCATCCGAATGACCTCAAATTCTGCACACAGATCATAAATGAAATTATGGACCTTTTATCTCTTTCGTAAATCCATTCCGAGTCCGATATCAAAATCTCACCTATCGGTCGAAATCGCTGAAATTCTAACTTTCGCCAATTCAAGCCTAAATTCACAACCTACCTCGAAAACACATTCTGAACACGCTCCTGACCCCGAAATAACCCAACGGAGTCGATAGAATTCTATTGCGGATCCGCCTTCACACAGCTCTAGCTAGGGCCAGATTTCTAAAGCTAAATTCTGTATTTATGGACTATGTGTCCAAAATCACCCCGGATTTCATCACTCAATGCTCCGACAAGTTCCAATAACATAAATAGACATGGGAGAAGCGATAAATAGGGGATCGAGGCACAAATTCTTAAAATGACCGACCGGGTCGTTACATCCTCCCCCTCTTAAGAAAATCGTTCGTCCTTGAAGAAGTATAGAAACATACCTGGAGCTGGGAAAAGATGAGGGTACTGACTCCGCATATCCTGCTCTTATGTGTCGTCTTATTTTGCTCCTTATTTGGTTATGCCTCGTGATTCTTTGAGTACTTCTGTATATGTGTCTACACAAGTGGGTGATTCTATTGTAGTGGATCATGTCTACCGTTCATGTATAATGGTTATTGGGGGTCTTAAGACCAGTATAGATCTTCTGCTCCATGATATGGTTGATTTCGATGTCATTTTGGGGATGGATTGGTTGTCGCCTTATCATGCCATTATGGATTGTCATGCCAATACCGTGACATTAGCATTGTCGGGGTTGCCTTGACTAGAGTGGAGGGGGACTCCTGGTCATTCTTCCAGTAGGGTTATCTCATATATGAAGGCTCGGCGCATGGTCGAGAAGGGGTGTTTGGCCTATTTGTCTTATATTCATGATTCTAGTGTCGAGGTTCCTTCTATGGAGTCTGTGCCCATAGTCCGTGAGTTTCTAGAGGTGTTTTCTACAGACCTGTCGGGTATGCCACCTAAAAGGGATATTGACTTTTGCATTGAGTTGGCTCAGGGCACTCAGCCCATTTCTATCTCTCCATATCGTATGGTCGTTCCAGAGTTGAAGAAGTTTAAAGAACAGTTGCAGGATTTGCTTGATAAAGGCTTCATTAAGCCTAGTGTCTATCCTAGGGGTGCGTCGGTGTTGTTAGTTAAGAAGAATGATAGGTCGATGAGGATTTGTATAGATTATCGGCAATTGAACAACGTTACCATTAAGAACAAGTATCCATTGCCGCGAATTGATGATTTGTTTGATCAACTTCAGGGTGCCAACGTATTTTCGAAGATTGATTTGAGATCTGGCTACCACCAGTTGAGGATTAGGGCATCCGATGTCCCTAAGATAGCCTTTCACACTCGGTACGGGCATTATGAGTTCTTAGTGATGTCATTCGGGTTGAAAAATGCCTCAGATGCTTTTATGGACTTGATGAAAAGAGTTTTCAGGCCTTATTTGGATTCCTTCATGATTGTCTTCATTGATGATATTCTGATCTATTCCCGTTGCCGGGAGGAGCACAAAAGCACCTTCGAGTCGTTCTTCAGACTCTGAAGGACAGTCAGTTGTATGCTAAGTTTTCTAAGTATGAGTTCTGGTTGAGCTCAGCTGCATTCTTGGATCATGTTGTATCAGCAGAGGGTATCCAGGTGGATCCCATGAAGATTTCAGCAGTCAATGATTGGTCTAGACCCACGTCAGCTACAGAGATTCGGAGTTTCTTGGGTTTAGCATGTTACTATCGTCGGTTTATAGAGGGCTTTTCATCTATTGCAGCCCCGATGACCAGGTTGACTCAGAAGGGTGCCCAGTTCAGGTGGTCAGATGAGTGTGAGGCGAGCTTTCAGAAGCTCAAGACAGCCTTTACCACGGCACCGGTGTTGGTTTTTCCCACAGGTTCAGGGCCATATACTGTGTATTGCGATGCTTCTCGGATTGGACTTGGCACAGTGTTGATGCAGGATGGCAAGGTTATAGCCTATGCTTCACATCAGTTAAAGGTCCATGAGAAGAATTATCCAGTTCATGATTTGGTGTTAGCATTCATTGTTCACGCGTTGATGATTTGGAGGCATTATTTATATGGTGTGTCTTGTGAGGTGTTCACGGATCACAAGATTTTGCAGTACTTGTTCAAGCAGAAGGAGTTGAATTTGAGGTAGAGGAGATGGTTGGAGTTGTTGAATGACTATGACATCACCATATTATATCATCCGGGGAAGGCCAATGTGGTGGCCGATGCCTTGAGTAGGAAGTCAACCAGTATGGGTAGTCTTGCTTATATTCTGGTCGAGGAGAGACCGCTTGCCTTGGATGTTCAGGCCTTAGCCAATCAATTCATGAGATTGGATGTTCTTGAGCCCGGTCATGTTCTAGCTTATACAGTTGCTTGTTCCTCATTATTTGATCGTATTCGAGACTGGCAGTATGATGATCCTCATTTGTGTGTCCTTAAGGATACGGTCCAGCATGGTGATTCCAAGAAGATCATAGTTGGTGATGATGGAGTTTTACGGATGCAGGGTCATATTTGTGTACCCAATGTCGATGGAATTCGTGAGTTGTTATTAGAGGAGGCCCATAGTTCCCGATATTCTATCCATCCGGGCGTCGCAAAGATGTACCAGGATATGCGGCAGCATTATTGGTGGAGGAGGATGAATAAGGATATTGTGGCATATGTAGCTCGGTGCTTGAATTATCATCAGGTAAAGTATGAGCATTAGAGACCCGGTGGATTGATGCAGCAGATTGAGATTCCTGAGTGGAAGTGGGAGTGTATCACCATAGATTTCGTTGTTTGACTCCCATGGACTCAGAGGAAGTTCGATGAAGTATGGGTCATTGTGGATAGGCTGACAAGGTCAGCGCATTTCACTCATGTGGCAGTTTCCTATTCTTCGGAGAGATTGGCAGAGATCTACATTAGGGAGATTGTTCGTCTTCATGGTGTGCCTGTGTCTGTTATTTCTGACCGAGGTACGCAGTTTACCTCGCATTTCTGGAGGGAAGTTCAGCGTGATTTGGGCACGAGGGTTGAGTTGAGCATGGTATTTCATCCTCAGACGGATGAACAGTCAGAGTGTACTATTCAGATTTTGGAGGATATGCTACGAGCATGTGTCATTGACTTTGGTAGGTAGTGTCGATCGCTGGTTGGGTGGTTTGAGCTGGGAGAGGCTCGGTTGCTGGGTACGGAGTTAGTGCAGGATGCCTTGGGTAAGGTAAAGATCATTCGGGATAGACCCGTGTTTTGACCAAGCGGGCCCGGGGTCAATTTTTGACTTTTTGGGAAGAATGATATAAAACCTATAATTAAGCGTTGGGAATGAATTTCTTTGCATTTATTGATGTTATTAAGTTAAATATGTCTAGATACAAGTGAAGAGGAGTCAAATTCAAACGGGAAGCGATAATTGAGGCTTGAGTTTGGTCATGGAATTCGAGGTAAGTGTTTGGCTTAACCTTAGCTTGAGGGAATAGGTGTTGTGTCCTATTTTATATGTGTAAGTATCATGTTCAACGTATGTGTGAGGTGACGAGTACCTATACGTTGGTGTCAAGCATGCCCGTGAGTCTAATATTGTGATTTATGTGGTTTTTGGTAAGTAATATTTGAGTTTCACTTTATAGTTATCCATGTTTGTGGAAATTCCTTGATATTGAATAGTGTGAGTATTAGTTTCAATTGAAGATTTTTATGTGAAGTTATGTACTAAGTGAGATTGGATATAGTTGTTTTCCCTTGCCGGGATGGCATTGATTCCACTGTTGATTCCCTTGCCGGGACGTTATGGTTTTATTTCTATTTACTCAGTTATTTTTCCTTGTTGGATTGCTGTCATTTGATGTGTTTGGGTGAGGAAGAGTGTGAAAGAACGAAGGGTGATGTCGTGTGATATTTAGAGTGAATGTTAATGCACGGAGGGTGATGTCGTGCCGAAATTATGATTTTAAAAGCACGAAGGGTGATGCCTTGCCATGATATGAGTGATAATGCACGAAGAATAATGTCGTGCCATGATATTGTGAGGTAAAATCACGAAGGGTGATGCCGTGATGAATATATTGATTCTGATGGTGAGGACGAGAGTAAAAGCACGAAGAGTGATGTCGTGCACTTGTTTTCGTATTACTATTTTTATTACTTAAATTGATATCTAAATTGTGCTTTATCTCGTTATTTCCATTATTTGATATTTCCTCCCCTCAGCATGTTCCCCTTTCCTTTATGCTTAGCTTCTTATTTTTCGTTGTTATTATTTTCTCCGTATACTGTTAAATTGCACAGGTTGTTTTGGTTGACGTGTCCTAGCCTCGTCACTACTTCGCCAAGGTTAGGCTCGACACTTACTCAGTACATGGGGTCGATTGTGGTGATACTACACTCTACACTTTTGTGCAGATCCCGGTACAGGACCATACAGACCTTAGAGCAAGGAGGCTTCCTTCAGTCCACGTGGAGACACTGAGGTAGTCCTGCAGGTGACCGCAGGCCTTGGCGTCCCCTTCTACTTCATTTGTATTCTATTCTAGTTATCCCAGAAACGGATGTATTTACTTTTGTTCAAACCCCTTATTTGTAGTATTCGCAGATAGTCCGTGAAGTTGTGACACCAAATTCTGGGTTTGGTATTTCGGTTCTCATAATGGTATTTAATCAAGTTATTAGACTTTGTTTTATTCCGCCCTTTTATTTCCGCTGAGTTGTACATCACCTGCTATCTGTTAAAAATAAATGAATAAGGTAAAAATAAACATTTACGTTGGCTTGCCTAGCAGGTTCAATATTAGGTTCCATCACGGCCCCGACGGTGGAAAATTCGGGTCATCACATAAATATTATAGCGACAAAACATATCTTTCACATGATGCATGACGAATGAGTGAAGTTGCGAATTTGACCTTTAAGTCATGTGTATTTGTAAGAAATATACATATAATTCGATTACTTTAACGTAACAGAAAATAGTTTCGTGACCATATATGATATTAACAAATGAATGAGTTTGAATAGCTTGAAAATGGAGTCTAGAACTAAAATATGGTTCTTTGGACTAAAAGAACCAAAATGTGTGGGAAAAAAACTGGTGACAATATTAAATATATAACGCCCTTTTATAAGGTGTTATACCTTAACAGCCGCTTTTAAGTATAGCGCCCTTATTCAAGGCGTTATGTTTGAACTCAAAGGGGGGGGAGGTATAGCGCCTGAACATAAGCTGCTACAGTATAACGCCCTTATCTAAGGCATTATACTTACATAAATAATCGTCCCTTCCTCTTCCCCAACAAAACAGAACGGTCTCCCCCCCCCCCCCAATTAAAAAAAAAGAAAAACAGCGGTCTCCCCCTCCCCCTAACAATTGTTAAGCAAAAAAAGCTAGAGTGGATCCCACCGGTCCCACAAAAAGTATAAATTCTCGATCCCACATTCTAGCTAAGGCGTTATCTTGTAGTGGGTTGCTCGTTTTTGAACTCCAAATCACCAAATCTTCAACTTTCTAAAAACTTTAAATCGAGGTATTCCGACTTAGTGTTTGTTAAAACTCATGAATAAAAATATGCTTATTATTTATTTTTAATGTGCTCTATGTTATTTCGTGATTGTTTTGCGATTTAATTAATTTGTTGTTTTTTATTCGGGCTGTATTATTAGTGTGCTAAAAAAATTAGTAAAATAGAGAAATTGTTATTAGTTGTTAAAAAATATATTAATTAGTCACTTTTTACTGGGGTATATTTTTTTTCGTGATTGTTTTGTGATTAAACTAATTTGTTATTTTTATCCGGGTTAGATTATATATTTGCTAAAAGACTAGTAACATAGATAAATTATTACTTTAGCTCCATGTAGTGGTATCTTGTGCCCTAATATAGTGCCCTTTTAGCATAGTAAAATGTACTTTCCTTTAGCGCAGTATCTTTGTAGTTATTGAAATTAATCCTTTAAGTATCTGTTAACCCAAAAATATCTCAAAAAACCTGATAGTTCAAACACAAACTCTCTCCAATTCTAGTTAACAAACGTAAGAAAATAACATGAAAAATAACAATATTGTCAAACTAAGTATTGTTATATGAATATTTAATAATTAAATCCTGTATAGTTATGAAAATTAATTATTTAAGTTTATTATACTCAAATATATGTGAGTAACAAAGAAATATATAAAATAATAAAACTAACATATAAAATAATAAACTAACATATATAATAATAAACAAACATATAAAATAACAGACCTGTTGAGTGATAAATCAGAGAAATTTTCTCATCAAGAACACAAGAATAGTGAATACCTTGGTTCTACTAGGCCTCAAATATCGAGTCCAGAAGCAAAATGTGGTTCATTTGGACTCAAACTAAGTATTGTTATATGAATATTTAACAATTAAATCCTATATAGGTATGAAAATTAATTATTTAATTTTATTATAGTAAAAAATAGGTGAGTAATTATATCATCGCTCCTCATTCGCCCGTGGAGATAAGTTTAGATCAGTCCAAACTCTTTCACCCGGAACCTAATCGGCTAAAACTTGTAACGACCAGACCGGTCGTCCAGAGAGTTTAACCTGTTTTTCCCATTTCTGCTTCATTCTTGTTTGGTTCAGCTCTTTTGTGTTGCGTTGGGTTGATTGGTTCGGGTTTGGATTGGTTGTGGTGGGAAATGAGACACTTAGTCTCTTTGATTGGTGACTTAGTTGGAAAAGTCAATCGGAAGTTGACTTGTAGGTAAATGATCTCGGAATGTGGTTTTTGTGGCTCGGATAGCTTTATTAGGTTATTTGGGACTTAGGAGTGTGTTTGGAATGTCATTCGGAGGTCTGGCGTAGAACTAGGCTTGAATTAGCGAAATTGGATTTTTGGCAATTTCCGGTCGGCAGTGCAAAATTACCTATCGAGGTCGGAATGGAATTTTGGAAGTTGGAGCAGGTCCGTAGTATCATTTGGGATGTGTGTGCAAATTTTCAGGTCATTCGGACGTGGTTTGGGTAGTTTCGTCATCGTAGGCGAATTTCGGAAGTTTAGAAATCCTTAGGCTTGAATTTGGATTTGATTTGGTGTTTTGATGTTATTTTTAGCATTGTGAGGGTTCGACTGGGTTGGTATATGGATATATGGCTTGTTGGTACTTTTGGTTGAGGCACCGAGGGGCTCGGGATTGATTTCGGATGATTTCTGAAGATTGGACGTTGGCAAAATTTCAGCGAAGGGCTGCTGGTGCAGGCCTTCTGGTGTGGCCGCACCTACGGACGGGGAGCCGCGGGTGCGGAACACCTTGCGCAGGTGCGGTGTTTTAGAACCTGGCTTTGGAGCGCAGGTACGGAAGTTTGATCGCACCTGCGGGCTCGCAGGTGCACGTTTGGGACCGCATATGCGAAATTTTTGTTTAAGTGAGATTTCGCACCTGCGAGGGATTTTCTGCAGGTGCTTGGTTTTTGGTCGTAGGTGCGACATCCCTGTGCAGAACCTATATAAGGTTGCCTTCGCGAATTTCTCTCATTTTCTTCACCATTTGTGACGGATTTTGGAGCATTGAGCTGGGATTTCAAGGGGAAATCAAGTGTATTCAGTGAGGTAAGCTTCATGGACTTTGTATCTTGTATTTATGGCAATTATCCCATTGTTTAATCATGTTTTAGGGGTGAAATTGGAGGTTTTAGGGCTTTAAATTTGAGATTTTAAATTGGGGAATTGAGGAGCCATTTGGGGTCCAAATTTGTTGTATTAGGTATGCATGAACTTGTGAGAGAATAAGGATTCTAGTTTTGTGATTTTTATCGGAATCTGAGACGTGGGCCCAGGGGTCAGGTTTGGCCAATTTTGGGATTTTTGATATAAATTGGATATTTTCGAGTGGGCTTTGTCCCTTTATCATATTATAATGTTATGAATACTGTTTTGAATAGATTCGGAGCGCGTTGAGGCCGAGTCGAGAGGCAAAGGCATCGCGGAGTAGCTTTCTTCCGATTTGAGGTAAGTAACGAACGTAAATCTTGACCTGAGGGTATGAAACCCCAGTATTTCGTATTGTTTTGATGAACGAGGTGATGCACATGCTAAGTGACGGGCGTGTGGGCGTGCACAGGTAGGGATTGTGACTTGGTCCATCCCATAGCGACTATTAAGCCGCATATTTAATTTGAAATCACATGATACTCTGTGTTTTAGAGATTTATACTATATTTGGGTTGTATGCCACGTTTGAGGCCTTGTGCCGACCTGTTTGGACCCTCAGGGGTGTTTTATCACTATTTCTCACACCGTTTTTGATAGAAAATATGATCTCAGTCATGATTTATACTTGTTCATTTTCATTCCTGCTTATTACCCTGTTTTCAAACAAATGAAAGATATTTTGGGCTGAGCCCCTATGAGTTGTGGTGAATTGCCCGAGTGGCTTGTGAGGGTGATGACTGAGCGAGGCCGAGAGCCAGAATTGTGAGGATAGTGATGGATCCGGCTGCACACCGCAACGTTATATACATATATATTGGATCGGGATGCACGCTGCGGCGATATACATATATATTGGATCAGGCTGCATGCCGCAGCGTTATATACATCTATATTGGATCGGGCTGCACGCCGCAGTGTTATATACATATATACTGGATCGGGCTGCACGCTGCATCGTTATATATATATATGATCGGGCTGCACGCTGCAACGATATAGCCGCTTGCGCTGAATGAGCCCTTTCGGAGTCTGTACACCCCTAGTGAGCTTAGTCGACTATTTATGGATTGGGTTGCACGCCGCATCGGTTATTATACGATACCTATTGAGCGTGAGTGCTGAGTATGAGTGCTGATTTGACGAGAGATAAGTCACGAGTGACTGAGAAGCTTGCCCGGGAGGCTTTATTTGTGAGTAATGTTGTGCCCGAGGGGCTTATTGGCTATGAACTGTTGTTTTCACTCTTCTTTGCATTTCTGCCTCTAAACGATAAATGTTGAATAAATGTTTTTACATGAGATTTGAAAGGGAAACTGGAGTTTATGAAACTTTCAGAACGTAGATTCTTGACTTGATTTATTGATTTCCACAGATATTTCTTATATGATCTTACATGATTTTTTAAACTCGTCACTACACTCAAGTCCTTATTTATATTTGTTACTTACTGAGTTGGTGTACTCACGTTACTCCTTGCACCTTGCGTGCAGATTCAGGTGCTCGGATCGAGTGAGACTTGGTTGACCTCAGCGGAGCTTGTCGGAGATTGTGAGGTAGCTGCACGGCGTTCGCAACCCTACCCTTCTCCCTCTCATTTTGTTGCTATTTATATGTTTCCTAGACTTGATTATTAAGGACACCGTGTCAGATTCTGTGTTTCATTAGATGCTCATGACTGTTGACTCCGGGTTTTGGGGATTTTGTTCATATTTTTTCATTACTTAGCCGCATTTGTGAAATATTAAGAGTGGAAGATTTTTGATAAATCGCGTTATTGATTTAAATGGAAAGTTCCTTGTATTATGCCAGTAAAATTGGCTAGCCTAGTACCACGATAGACGCCATCACGACCAGTATGGATTGGGGTGGTGACAAGTTGGTATCAGAGCCTAGGTTACATAGGACTCACAGGTCATGAGCAGGTTCAGTAGAGTCTTGCGGATCGGTACGGAGACGTCTGTACTTATATTGGAGAGGCTGCAGAACCCTTAGGAAAATTTCACACTTCTTGAATTCTTGTCGTGCGAATCTATTAATTCAGGCAACTAAACTTCTGTTGTTTCATTCTCTCACAGATAGTGAGGACACATGCTATCAGATAGGGCGATCAGCCACCAGTGGGACCCATGAGGGGTCGAGGCTGCGATCGAGGCCGTGTATAGGTAGAGGTTTAGCCTGCGCAGCTGTGGGGGCGGTACCCATAGACCAGCCTATTGTCCCATATCAGGTCTCAGCCGCAGATGCTCTAGTGGGACCAGCTCAAGCACCAGTTGTGCCTATTGTTATTTCGGTTCTTCAAGAGACCTTGACTTAGATTCTGACTGCATGCACCAGTCTTGCTCAGGCAGTTGCTATTTCTACTTCAGTCACTACTTCTCAGGCCGGGGGAGGCACTCAGATTCCAGTTGCGCGTACACCTGAGCAGGTTATTCAGGGGCTTCAGACCCCAGAGGCAGTTCCAGCTCAGCCGGCTTCACCGACCTAGGATTTTGTGGTTCCAGCTATGGCTGACAGTGATTAGCGCAGGTTGGAGAGATTTGAGAGGCTTCGACCTCCGACTTTCAGTGGTGCTGAGGGCGAGGATGCCCAGTGGTTCTTAGACAAGTGCCAGAGGATGCTTTATACATCATGGATATTAGAGACCAGTGGGGTCTCGTTTACTACCTTCCAGTTCTCAGGAGCTACATTTACTTGGTGGGAGGCTTATGAGAGGCATAGGCCCGTTGGTGCAGCGCCCCTTTCTTGGCAGCAGTTTTCTACTCTCTTTTTAGAGAAGTATGTCTCATAGTCCCACATGGAGGATATGCGCAGGCAGTTTGAGCAGCTACGACAAGGTATATGACGGTGTCACAGTACGAGATGAG
Organism: Nicotiana knightiana; assembly: GCA_005239525.1. NCBI lineage: Eukaryota > Viridiplantae > Streptophyta > Magnoliopsida > Solanales > Solanaceae > Nicotiana > Nicotiana knightiana. The sequence continues at coordinate 5,939 of ML391831.1, read as the reverse complement.
GTTTTCTGAGCTTGACCGTCATGCTATTTGGTTAGTCTCTACAGAGAGAGATAGGATCAGGAGATTTGTGGATGGCCTCTCGTATCAGCTTCGTATTCTTATGACCAGAGAGATGGTGTCGGGTGCTGCTTTTGAGTAGATAGTTGATATTACATGAGAGATTTAGTCGGTGAGCCTCCAGGAGCGAGACGAGAGGGAGGCCAAGAGGCCTCGAGGATCTGGTAGTTATGGTGGTGTTCCTTTGGGGGGTCAGTTCCAGCAAAGCAGGGGCTGTCCATTCAGACAGGCTCAGTCGGGCCGCTCAGGTTATCATAGTGGATCCGTTGGTCGTGGTCCTCATAGTTCTCACTAGGGGCACCCATCATTTAGTGCTCTTCCAGCCCAGAGTTCATCTTGAGCACCGTCGGTTCAGGACTCATCCATGCCTGATTCTTCCAGAGGTTATCCTGGTGCTAGGGGTTCCTTTCAGTCCCCGTCCCCAGACCGGGGAGTTGTTACGAGTGTGGAGAGTTTGGGCATATGAGGCGGTAGTGTCCTCATTTTCTAAGGGGGTCCTTCTCAACAGAGGGGTCAGCCCTCGACATCAGCTCCAGTTACTTCTCCACCCGCTAGGCTACGAGGGGTGGGAGTCAGGCAGCTAGAGGCTGCCCTAGAGAGGGAGGTCGATCCGGGGGAGGTCAGGCCCGTTTCGGTGCACTCCCAGCCAGGCTGAATGCTGTGGCCTCCGATGCAGTGATTACTGGTATTGTTTCAGCCTGTCACCGAGTTGTTTCTGTCTTATTTGATCCTGATTCCACTTATTCCTATGTTTCATCATATTTTGCCCATTTTCTGGATATGCCACGCGAGTCCTTGGTCACATATGTTCATGTGTCAACTTCGGTAGGAGATATTATTATTGTGGACAGAGTGTATCAGTCATGTGTTATATCTATTGGGGATCTGGAGACCCGAGTGGACCTGCTATTGCTTAGCATGGTTGACTTTGATGTAATATTGGGCATGGATTGGTTATTTTCGTGTCATAATGTTTTATATTTTCACGCTAAGGTCGTGACCTTAGCGATGTCGGGATGTCCGAGAGTCGAGTGGAGAGGTTCTATTGATTATGTGCCTAGAAGGTGATTTCATACCTGAAGGCTCAACGTATGGTAGAGAAGGAATGTATGTCGCAGGTGCGACATCCCTGTGCAGAACCTATATAAGGTTGCCTTCGCGAATTTCTCTCATTTTCTTCACCATTTGTGACGGATTTTGGAGCTTTGAGCTGGAATGTCAAGGGGGAATCAAGTGTATTCAGTGAGGTAAGCTTCATGGACTTTGTATCTTGTGTTTATGGCAATTATCCCATTGTTTAGTCATATTTTAGAGGTGAAATTGGAGGATTTAGGGCTTGAAATTTGAGAGTTTAAATTGGGGAATTGAGGGGCCATTTGGGGTTCGAATTTGTTGTATTTGATATGCATGAACTCGTGAGAGCATAAGGATTCTAGTTTTGTGATTTTTATCGGAATTCGAGACGTGGGCCCTGGGGTCGGGTTTGGCCAATTTGAGATTTTTGATGTAAATTGGATATTTTCGAGTGGGCTTTGTCCCTTTAGCATATTTTGATGTTATGAATCTGTTTTGAATAGATTCGGAGTGCGTTGAGGCCGAGTCGAGATGAAAAGGCACCGCGGAGTAGCTTTCTTCCGATTTGAGGTAAGTAACAAACGTAAATCTTGACCTGAGGGTATGAAACCCCGATATTTCGTATTGTTTTGATGAACAAGGTGACACACATGCTAGGTGACGGGCGTGTGGGCGTGCACCGGTAGGGATTGTGACTTAGTCTGTAATAGCACCTATTAAACCGCGTATTTGATTTGAAATCACATGATACTCAATGTTTTAGAGATTTATACTATATTTGGGTTGTATGCCACGGTTGGGGCCTTGTGCCGACCTATTTGGACACTAAGGGGTGTTTTACCACTATTTCTCATACCGTTTTTGATAGAAAATATGATCTCAATCATGATTTATACTGGTTCATTTTCATTCATGCTTATTACCCTGTTTTCAAATAAATGAAAGATATTTTGGGTTGAGCCCCTGTGAGTTGTTGTGAGTTGCCCGAGTGGCTTGTGGGGGTGATGACTAAGCGAGGCCGAGAGCCGGAATTGTGAGGATAGTGATGGATCAGGCTGCACGCCGCAGCGTTATATACATATACATTGGATTGGGCTGCATGCCACAGCGATATACATATATATTGGATCAGGATGCACGCCGCAACGTTATATACATCTATATTGGATCGGGCTGCACGCCGCAGTGTTATATACATATATATTGGATCGGGCGACACGCTGCAGCGTTATATATATAGGATCGGGCTGCACGCTGCAGCGATATAGCCGCTTGGGCTGAATGAGCCCCTTCGGAGTCTGTACACCCCTAGTGAGCTTAGTCGACTATTTATGGATTGGGTTGCACGCCGCATCGGTTATTATACGATACCTATTGAGCGTGAGTGCTGAGTATGAGTGCTGATTTGACGAGAGATAAGTCACGAGTGACTGAGAGGCTTGCCCGGGAGGCTTTATTTGTGAGTAATATTGTGCCCGAGGGGCTTATTGGCTATGAACTGTTGTTTTCACTCTTCTTTGCATTTTTGCCTCTAAACGATAAATGTTGATAAATGTTTTTACATGAGATTTGAAAAGGGAATCTGGAGTTTATGAAACTTTCGGAACGTAGATTCCTGACTTGATTTATTTATTTCCACAAATATTTCTTATATTATCTTTACATGATTTTTTTAAGCTCGTCACTGCACTCAAGTTCTTATTTATATTTGTTAATTACTGAGTTGGTGTACTCACGTTACTCCCTGCACCTTGCGTGCAGATTCAGGTTCTCGGATTGAGTGAGACTCGGTTGACCTCAGGGGAGCTTGTCGGAGATTGTGAGGTAGTTGCATGGCGTTCGCAGCCCCACCCTTCTCCCTCTCATTTTGTTGCTATTTATATTTTTCCTAGACTTGATGTATTAAAGAAACCGTTTCAGATTCTGTGCTTCAATAGATGCTCATGACTGTTAACTCCGGGTTTTGGGGATTTTGTTCAGATGTTTTCATTACTTAGCCGCATTTGTGAAATATTAAGAGTGGAAGATTTTTGATAAATCGTGTTATTGATTTAAATGGAAAGTTCCTTGTATTATATCAGTAAATTTGCTAGCCTAGTACCACGATAGACGCCATCACGGCTAGTATGGATTTGGGGTCGTGACAAAACTGCTCCAAAATAATCGCCTGTTGACTGAGGGATATCCTTACTTTTCGCAACCTCATTATTGCGAACGTCTTCAGCCTTGACGTACATTTCCAACATTTTTATCACAAGAAATTCCCGGTATTCATCTGGAGTCCTCAGAAAATCTCTCAGAGTTTCATCGTCTTCGATGTTAAACTCAACATAGCAAGCAACTCCTTGCGGAGTGACAGAATACATATATCTTCCGGTTACTTTAATATTCACCGAACATTTGCTCACACTTATTTCTTTACATAACAACGATACCAATGTATCGTACTCCTTTGTAAATGGCAACTTAACATGACACTGTGGAGATAAACTATAGATTACTGAGTTATTCACCACCACAACCTCACCCCCAATATAATGAAACCCCAATTTTTTGCTCTTCAGACATTATGACAAAATGCAAAATAACTTAATGAAGAAATATTTCAGAAGACTTGAAAATATTTATGAATGGATTTTTACAAAATCTTTAACCTCTTTAAATAAGGCAAAAACTAGTCCGGGGTATAATTATTTAAGGTGTAGCGTGGGCGCTATACCCAATTGAATTATTATTATATTAGTTAAGCCCAGAAGAATTATTAGTGGGCCCATATAATATATATATCGCGGTAAGTTAGGACATTATATATATAGCGCGTTAAATAAGGGCGCTATACTTAACTAGGAAAACAGTCGTTAAAGTATAGTGCATTATAAAAGGGCGTTATATATATTAGAGGTTTTTTCATTCCTATACACTATTGGAAATCTTATTACCCTAAATGTCCATGTTTAGTTAATTACCCGGCATAAACAAGTTTTGTTTATAAAATATATACAATCCACCTTAAAATACTCAATCCATTATTTGTGCCTTCAATCAAGGGATTTAGTTACACCCTTTTCTTTTTTTCTCTCCTTTCACCCCTTTTTTCTCCAGATTCTCTCTTGATATCCCTGCTTCCTCTCTGACTTATTTGCTTGAGAATTCCCAATCCATAATTTGCTTGAACTTCACTTCTATTTTGTTCTCCATATCTGTTTCCCGGAAAATCGATGTGTTATGTTTTACTGTCTGCACAATCATATACATAACAATATAACAGAATAAAGTTTTTATCAAATTCACTTCTATTCGAAGTGAGTCATCTTGTTCCTGCTCCCTAAGCAATTAAACTACCATATTTTCTCCTGTCTCCATAGGTTCAACATCGTTCTAGCTAAAATCATAATCGATGCAGTTTTAGTACACGAGTCATGATTATAACCGCGTCATCGTTAGAACATATTCTTTGATAGGTTACGACTACTCGTTAAAAAGTTTAGTTGAATAAGGCCACAACTTCTTAAATACGGCTTACATGAACTTGTATCCTGATCATAGCTTGTAATTTATTACTTTAGGTATTTTTTGTAAGGAAAAATTAGATAAGTAAATAACCATAGCTTGTGATTCAACAAATGCCAAATGATTTACTGGACAAGCTTTTTTTTTTCAGGCTATAATTAAAAAAAACTAACAAACTCTATTAAGTTGTCCACTCATGCACCTCAAAGTCAAACATTTGGAACCTGATCCTAAAGAAGCACAAAAAATAATAATTGTTAATAACTTCTTAACAATTATGTAGAACCTTCTCCTGTGCTGCTGAGCGTCACCTTTGATTATGTAGGANCTTTTCGGTTTCCACAATCCAAATCACAATGGTTTTGCTCAGATTTGATATTCTCTGATTTCTGGCAAGATTGACACAGGGTAATTGTCCTAATCTTGGGAAGTTGAAGATGAAAAGGTGATGCCCCTTGATCAGATACTTAACCAGTGAACCAACACAACAAATCTACCATGGGTTCAGAAAAGTAGTATTTAGACAAATTATATGAATTACACACATAATATACATAATTTTTGTCGAGGACCACGGGTTCACGTGAACCCTTCATGTAAATTCGCCCCCTGTGTAGTGGATAATAATAAGGATTAGTGTGTAGTGAAAAATAATACATGGAATATGTATGCAGGGATTACCCACTTTAAGGACATTTTTATTATCTATAGATACTCTTATCCACATATTGCTAATACTTATATCTTATTCCCCATTTTGTTCCCAAGATAATACGAAGATTGCCTTATAAGCATGTTTGTAGCACCCAAGGTTGTGTCCTCATGGTCAATGATGTGAGTACAAACCTTGGAGTAATAGGTTCAAATTTCCAGCAAAGACAACTAACAGTAGATGATTTCTTTCCATCTGCCTAAGCCTTGGTGAGTATAGTTACCCAGTATCTGTGCTGGTGGGAGATAGTAGGCTCGAACGCCGCGGTTATTTAAAAGAATAAAAGAAAAAAGAAGTTATGCATGTATTACATTTTATACTGGTAACCAAACACTGCATTTAGTTAAGAGGAGATCCTTTTTTACTAATGCGGCCAACAATATGTCGCATTAATTATGCTGAGATTATCTTTTCTTATGCGACCAACCAAACAGTGTATTACTTATATAAAACTTTATCCAGAGATTATCTTTACTATAGAAGCCAAACCTTTTTGTAGCAAGTTAAGGACGTTGGATAATGAACTTTTCTCTTCTATTCTTCTTTGATAAGAGCTCAAGGAGTCATTGAGGTCAATGATTCATTT
>ML391830.1:0-134583 GCA_005239525.1 Nicotiana knightiana | reverse complement strand
CTTATTATAAAGAAAAGGGGCTTGAACTCTCAGCTGATTCAACTCAAGCTTTTAGCTCTTCTTAATAGTTAGATTATTACCACAAAGGGCATCAAGATAGGAATCTGAACCCATAAATGGTCGGATTCATGCCTTAAGAAATTCCCAAGAGCAGTCAAATCATTGTATGAATTTGGGCAACAACCTATGGAATGATTAAAGGGTTGATGGGTTTGCATCTTCAGAGCTGAACCTGACCTCTTCATGGTCAGATTCACCCCATAAAAGTGTTTAAATATTGGTCTTAGGCTACATATGCTTAGATGTATTGTCAAACAACATTAAAGGAATCAAAGCTGACCCTTATAATGGTCAGATTCATCCCTTGGAGTGTACATAGGAATCCACGCTATTTGGGTTTAAAATCAGTGATGAAATGCAGGTTTCTTTTAGAGCTTCGAAGTACTGCTGGCTCGCACAGGAGTAACAGCTCATGTTTCATATTTTTAGAATTATTCATTTGTTATTTTTTTATTTTTTTTGGGGGAAATTGTATTTCCTAGTAAATAGCAAATAATTCTCTCTACAGATTTTAAGATTTGTAAATATGGACTGGACATTCTAAATTAGCATTTAGCTTTATTTCCCTGTTTACTTATTAATGTGAAATTCTCTCAAAGCTGATCCAATTTACTGAAAATGGCCCAATACAGTTCTGTTTTCCTCAGAACCCCCATGTGATCTATCTTAAAATTGTTTAATTCACCCCTGTTGAAATTCGAAACGTAGAAACACAGATTTTCTATTTAAAGGCATTTCACATGAGTTTGTATTCAGATTAGTCTCCTTGTAAACACTTACTATGGGTCTAAAAAATAATCGTTCTAGATTCCATGACTTTCGAAAAATATACAAAACAGGAACGTGTGATCCAAAACGTTTTTAATTCATCCCATATCTTTCAAACTTTCTGAATTTGCGACAATAAATGTATAAACGCTATCAACAATACTCAATACTTATGAAGGCATGTATCTANATATAGTTTTACCCCTTTTATAATTAGCCACAATTAGGATTGGCCGAAGGGTTAAATGGTTGAATTGGGCTAAAATGCGGCCATGGACCAAATGTTCGTCCTTTTAGACTAAGTGAATTTAGGCCCAAAACAACCTTCTACACATACTATAGGTTGAAGAATAATTATGTTAGTATGAAATTTAGTAGACAATCAAATATTACAATCAAATATTACCGTAAAATTACCCTAAACTACATTCGGTGTGGCAACTCATGCCCCCGACCCTCAACTCTAAACAACTAATAAAAATGCACATAGCAACCACGGGCGCATTTCATGTAACGTGTTTGCCATGTGTTCAAAACAACAAGTGCACGCCATCGTGATTTGTTTAAGTTAAATCCATAAACGCCCTAATCGATCTTAAAACTAAAATTCTCCTTCAAATAGAAAACATGAAGAATACCCAAACATCGCCCCCAAACAGGCATTATAAAACCGTTACGATCATCGTCTTGGCTACTTAATCTACATTCGGGTGCGACAACTCATGTCCCCGTCTTCAACTTCAAATTATAATAAGAATCACATGTTATAATTACGGGTGCATTTCATGTGGCGTAGTTATAATGTGTCAAGCAAGTGCACGCCATCGTGACTTGTTCCAAGATAAATCCATAGAAAACGGTTAAAAAGTAAGAAGGCTAAAATGCACAATAGGTTTAAAATATGTAAATAATTAGATAATTAGGTTAAATATTAATAGTTAAGCGACCGTGTTAGAACCACGGAATTCGGGAGTGCCTAACACCTTCTCCCGGGTTAACAGAATTCCTTACTCGGATTTCTGGTTCGCAGACATTTTAAACAGAGTCAAAATTTCCTCGGTTTGGGATTTCAATAAATAAATGGTGTCCCGGAACACCGTAAAAAATCCGGGTGGCGACTCTGAAACTAAAATAAATCCCAAATCTGAATAATGTCACTTTAATTGAAAAAACTCCCTCACTACCCCTTCATTAACCAGGGGTAGTTGAAAAAGGAGGCATGACACAACCCGATCCCACCTGTCCACCCTTATTACTCCTCAATATATCTCCTTTATTCCACTTGTTGTGGCGTGCAACCCGATCCCACCAGACAATCACATTTCACCCTTACTACTCATATTGCGGCGTGCAACCCGATCCTACCATATCAGCACCAATCACACAATAAGAACAGGCATTTCACAATTTAGCTCACGATCCTCCACAATATTTAAGCCTCAACCAAAGCTAACAGAAACCAATACAATTATGAAACTTCACCAATTAATACTACACAACGAGACCAACCAAAATATACTATGAAACACTAACCCACCAGCTTGAACCAATAATGTAACACAATGAAACTACTGAATAACTAATACTTTCAATAAAGAAACAACATCTAGCAAGAAGCAATTAGACATAGAAGCATCAATAAACATGAAATAGTTAAGACGGGAAGATAATAAATTGGGAACGGGGAAGGGAACATGCTAAACAATTAATTTTGGCTGTGCATAGGTATTCGTCACCATTCCTATACACCACACACATGTAATTTCACATAGCAATCAAGTTGGGGATCCCTAATCCTTCGAGTCAAAGTTAGACCAAACACTTACCTCAATTTCGCAGGCCACTCACTACTCAAGTACAACTTTCCCTTTAGAATTCACCTCCAACCCACTTGTATCTAATCATAATTAGTTTAATATCATCAATTATCGCTAAAGGAATTAACTTTAATGCATAATTATAGTTTTCCTAAGTTTTCCCAACAAAAGACAAAAATCGTCCCCGGGCCCGCTTGGTCCAAACTCGAGGTTCAGACCAAAATTTGTTTACCCATTCACCCCGAGCTCGAATATGCAATTATTTTCAGAATTCGACCTCAAATCGAGGCCTAAATCCCCAATTTTTGTTATATTCCCCCAAAATCCCTAATTTCTACCCTTAAAAAACAAGATTAAAGACTAGGAATTCATTAAATGATGACGGAAATCGAAGAAAACAAGTTAAAAGGTGCAAAACTATGATTGGGTGTCAAAATCCCTCTTCAAGAATCGCCCTAGGTTGAGTTCTAATGAAGGAGTTGTGAAATTTTTGAAAAATCCCGTGCTGGTTCTGTTTTAATACACAGGCGTCAGACCTTTATCGCGTTCGCGAGGGGTCTGGCACGTTCACAAAGCAGTGGCTCTAGTAGCCTTCGCGTTCGCGAGATACTCTCCGCGTTCGCAAAGGCTTATTCCCACCAGCCTCTGCATTCGCGAGCCTTGTGCCGCGTTCACGTAGAGTATGATTCCCCTCCCCAAGGTCCCAATGCTTCGCATTCGTGGTAGCCTGGCCATGTTCGATAAGGGTAATGCCCACAATGCTCCGTGTTCGCGACTAGACCTTCGCGTTCGCGTGAGAAGCTTCGCGAACGCGAAGAAGGAAACCAGCAAGTGCTGAAGCTGCAGAATAACAAGAATTTCCTAAGTCCAAAACATCCCGAAGCCTATCTGAAACTCATCCGAGCCCTCAAGGCTCCCAACCAAACATGAACACAAGTCTAACAACATCATACGGACTTGCTCGTGCGATCAAATTGCTAAAATAACACCTAAAACTACGGATTTAGCATCAAAATCAATGAAATTCTCAAGAACACTTAAAGTTTCTATTTTCTCAACCGAGGGTCCGAATCACGTCATATAAACTCCGTTTCTCACCAAATTTCACAGACATGCTCTAGATATTATAGCATACCTGTACCAGACTCCGGAACCAAAATACGAGCCTGATACCATAAAAACAAGCATAAATCACATACTTTAAAACAATAAAATTTCTCGAATTCAAATTTAGTTAAAATATCAGTTCTCGGGCTATGGACCTCGGAATTTGATTACGGGCATACACCCAGATGCCATATTATATTACGGACCCACCGATACTGTAAGAACATAGGTCCGGGTCCATTTTCTCAAAATGTTGACCAAAGTCAACTAAAAATCATTTTAAATCCCAAAAATTATTATTTCATATATTTCCACATAAAGGCTTTTCGGATTCATGCCGGACTGTGCATGCAAATCGAGATAAATGAAAAAAGGCTTTTAAGGCTAACGAGCTCGGAATAGAGTCTTAATTCATAAGATGACCCTTTTGGTCATCACAATCTCCACCTCTAAAACAAACGTTCGTCCTCGAATGGACATAGAAAAGTACCTGAACTGGCGAACACGTGGGGATATCTACTCCGCATGTCCGACTCGGACTCCCAAGTAGCTGCCTCAATGGGCTGACCTCTCCACTGCACTCGAACTAAAGGGTAAATCTTTGACCTCAACTAACGAACCTGTCGGTCTAGAATGGCTACCGGCTCCTCCTCATAAGTCAAATCCTTGTCCAATTGGACAGAGCTAAAATCTATCATATGGGACGGGTCACCATGATATTTCCGGAGCATAGACACATGGAATACCGGATGAACTGAGGATAATCCTGGAGGCAACGCAAGTCTATAAGCTACCTCCCCCACTCTCTCGAGAATATCAAATGGCCTGATATACCTTGGGCTCAACTTTCCCTTCTTCCCAAATCTTATAACACCCTTCATGGGCGATACCCGAAGTAATACGCTCTCTGAGACCATGAATGTTACATCACAAACTTTACGGTCGGCATAACTCTTTTTCCTGGACTGAGCTTTACGAAGTCGATCCTGTATAACATTGACCTTGTCTGAGGCCTCCTGAACTAAGTCTGTACCCAATAACCGAGGCTCTCCCGGCTCAAACCATCCAACTGGAGATCTGCACCGTATACCATATAATGCCTCGTAGGGAGCCATCTGAATGCTTGATTGGAAGCTGTTGTTGTAGGAAAACTCCACTAACGGCAAGAACTGATCCCACGATCCTCCAAAATCTATAACACAAGCGCGGAGATATCCTCCAAGATCTGAATAGTACACTCGGACTTCTCGTCCGTCTAAGGATGGAATGTTGTGCTCAACTCAACCCGCGTACCCAACTCACGAAGTACTGCCCTCCAAAAGTGCAAGTTAAACTGCGTACCTCGATCAGAATTGATAGACACAGGCACATCGTGAAGACGAACGATCTTCCGAATATAAATCTCTGCCAATCGCTCTGAAGAGTAAGTACTTGCCACAGGAATGAAGTGTGCTGACTTAGTCAGCCTATCCACAATAACCGACACAGCGTCGAACTTCCTCTGAGTCCGTGGGGGTCCAACAACAAAGTCCATAGTGATACGCTCCCACTACCACTCAGGAATCTCCATCTGCTGAAGCAAATCACTGGGCCTCTGATGCTCATATTTCACCTGCTGACAATTCAAGAACAGCCACATAAGCAACTATATCTTTCTTCATCCTCCTCCACCAATAATGTTGTCGCAGGTCCTGGTACATCTTGGCAGTGCTCGGGTGAATAGAATACCGAGAACTGTGACCCTCCTCAAGGATCAACTGTCACGACCCGATTTCGGGGTCGTGATGGCGCCTGTCGTGGAACCAGGCAAGCCGCCCCTTTTAATTAAGCTAAATTAAATTTCCAGTAAAAATGCAATTTTTAAATGAATTTATTAATACTAAGAGTCTGAAGTTTAAAAACAATATTTGAAAAATAAAAACTTAAAACCTCCAACCCCGGATCCGGTGTCACTCAGTCATGATCTACTATATCATAAAATAGAGAAATGAAGAAATAGATAACATAGTCTAAAAATAAGTGCAACGGGTGGAATGAGGAAGAGAAGACGAGGTCGCAATCTCCAGCTGCCACCTCGACAACTCCAATGAAACCCTGACAGCTGCTCAATATCCACTACCGGGCCCCAGTGTACCTGGATCTGCACCCAAGGTGCAGGGAGTAACGTGAGTACACCAACTCAGAAATAACGAACCGAAACTATGGGCTGAGAGGTAGTGACGGACTAAACCTCAATAATTAAATCATCAGCGTACAAATTTTAGGCATGTTCACAGTTTATCAGAGAATAACAACAGAATATGCTAGATATACCTCAATATGCGCTACATGCCAACATGTCACCATGTGAAAATGCACATAGTTCTCACAACTCTTCCACAGAAGTTCACTCAGTACTATATATGGCTCTCAGACCCAGGGAAGTTCCATCCCAGAATATGCATAAACACCGGTGACCGTAGTCACTCCGTACTGAGTAAAAAGGCCAGTCCAGCCCCACGGAGAAGATTCATCCCCGGAATACGACACTCAGACAATATCCATGTCCTGGGAAGATCCATCACTAACATAACATCAGCTTCGGACAAGATCCATATCCAGGGAAAATCCATCTTTCACATAACATCAGCTTCGAACAAGATCCATGTCCAGAGAAAATCCATCCCTCACATAACATCAGCTTCGGACAAGATCCATGTCCAGGGAAGATCCATCCCTCATCATCAATGCGCTCACTGGCGGTGTAAAGACTCCGGAGGGGCCCTAGTAGCCCAAGCGCCATATCCAGCCAACGAAGGCATGATTTAATATCGCTGCGGTGTGCAGTTTGATCTCATAACTGTCTCAATAACAGGCTCTCGGCATCACTCAGTCATTACTCTTCAGTATCACTCACATGGATCACAGATGCATCCATCAGCCCGAAACAATGATAAGTATGCATATAATTAACAATACTGAGTCTGAGATATCAAGTGGTATGCTATAACAGGACTGAGTATATGAATCAAATAATCACAAAATGAGACAGTAATATACGACCACTTGGGTCTCAGCATTTTCGGCGTTAAGCCTAGCATTTATACTTAACATTATTTCTAACATGTTCACAAATACCACATTAACAGAAGCACAGATATCATCAGAGAATAACCACTAAGCGGTGCCATGGGATAAGCCAGGCCACAAATACTCGGTGCACGCCCGCACGCCCATCACTTGGCATGTGTGTCACCTCAATTATATTCATAAATCGTTTAGCTCGGGGTTTCGAACCCTCAGAACCAAGTTTGGAAACGTTACTTACGGAAAAACTAGTTAAAATACTATTCTGCAATTCCTTTGCCGCTAAATTCGGCCTCTGAGTGCTCCAAATATACCAAGTTCAGATTTTTATCATCAAATTATGCTTAAGGAATGAATTCCAATTGAAAAGTACCAAATTTAGCTCAAAACCCGAAATTAGCCAAAACCCGCCCCTCGGGCCCGCGTCTCGGAACTCGACAAATTTTATATCATAATGTTCTTCATCATCTCACGAGTCCATACATATAAATAATGCTAAAATCAGATTTCATTTGACCCCTCAAATCGATCCCTAAAGGTCTCATAATCTCAAGCCCTAACCCAATCGTTTCTACTGATTTTCATGAATTAAACACTGATATTATGTTCCTTAATCACCTATAATTGAGTTTTAGGGTCCAAAATATTTACCTCAACGAAGAACATTGATTTCCCCTCTTCAAAATCGCCTCCAAGCTCTTCTCCCGTTCAAATATGGTGTTAAAAGGTCTAATGGTCGCGGAGGGTTTATTTAAATACTGCCCAGTTCTTTATTCATCGCGATCGCGGGACCCACATTGCGATCGCGAAGCACAATTTCTCAGCTGCCCAAAAATAACCTTTGCAATCGCAAACTTAGCCACGCGATCACGGAGCTCCAATTTCCAGCCCAATGAAATCGCACCCTTATTCACGCGATCGTGATGACCAACCGCCCCACTCACGCACCCCTTTATTTACACTACGCGATCGCAACATGCTCCACATGATCGCACTGCTCAACCTGCTCAACTTCTGCGATCGCGAACACACTTATGCGATCGCAGAGAGAAAAATTATGCCCCTCTCAATTTGAACTACGCGATCGCGTCTCTCCTCACGCGATCGCAGTGAAGGATTTCCTGCTGCACAAAAACCAGAAAACCAGCAATTTTCTAAGGCCCGAAAATGCTCGTTAACCACCCGAAATCAATCCCGAGCCCCTCGGGACCCTAACCAAAGTTACCAACATATCATAATTGATTATTCAAACTTAATTTCACTCTCAAAACACTAAAAATAACATCAAAACACCAAAATCACGCCGGATTCAAGCCTAAGAACTATGAAATTTCTAAAGTCCACCAACAATGCCGAAACTATCCAAAACAACTCCGATTGACCTGAAATTTTGCAGACATATCCAGAATGGCATTACGAATCTGTTCCAACTTCAAGAATTCCATTCCAACCCTGATAGCCTATTTTCCACTGCTGATCGGAAATCACCAAAAACTAACTTTCGCCAATTCAAGCCTAATTCTACACCGGACATCACAAAAATATTCTGAACACACTCATAAGTCCCAAATCACCTAACGAAGCTATCTGAACCATAAAATCTGCATTCCGAGGTCTTACCAATAAGTCAACTCTCAGTTGACTTTTCCAACTATAAAGCTATTTTTAAAGACTAAATGACTAAATTCTTGCTACAACCATTCCGATTCCGAGCCTACCAACTCTAACACATCATAAACAGTATAACCAACCTATGACAAGGCAAAAATAGGAATAATAATCAAATTTCTACGGAACGACCGGCCGGGTCGTTACATTCTCCCCCACTTAAGCACACGTTCGTCCTTGAACGCGCCTAGAGTTGTTCCAAAATCCATCAAACCGCCGAATAACCGTACCATGCACATACACTGGGGGAGGCCCCACGTCACCTTATCCCATATAGGTCCAATAGCATAACACAGTTGAAATTTTGAAATCCAATCCTGACCCATAAACCTTAGAACCAAATTCCCACTTCTGAAATAATATACAAGATCAAAATTCCACAACTATAAATTGAACAAGTCTGAGCATGCTGGATCAAGCCATATACGCACCCCAGATGAAATCACATAATACACCGTGTGACTCAAACACCCCTAGCGATAACTCCTAATCACAATAGCTGCTCAGAGAAACTCAATATCGGTACATAACCTCTTATCAAGAAATGCCTCGCTCTAACACTTTCATACACTGCCGATGATGATAGAAATGCATAGAAACTAACAACCACTCGTTCGATCAGTCAGACATGAAGCTCCCCCTTCCCAAACAGGAATTATAGCAAATTTCTAAGCCGACCCCCGATATTTATCCTTCCAACTATGCTGTAGAAAATTCTGACAATATTCATTCTAGGTCTAATGACCTCTTCTCACCCAACACGACCACTTTGATGACATGACGCATCAATACAATCCAAAGCCATAACCTGTGCAACTCGTGCACTCAATAGTAATATCCCACAAAATCAAATCATAGAAAAGATTCACATGAGAGGACTATTCTGCCATTAACACTTACCATCACAACACCATGCTCATCGTAAAACCAAAACACACGAACCTGACACCGAGGATCATACTTCCACATAACTCCGCTACAACACCCAACCGTCAAAACTGGATCCTTCTAACTCAACCACGCTACGCAGGTCACCAACACCCAAGAGCATTGCTAGGAAACACATGTAAAAAACTCATTACCTCATAAGCACCCAAAGAACTAACAGTATCCCTTACCACCCCAACACCCAAGGGAGTAACCCACACCCCTAGGCAACCAAGCAAACTCCTACTTTACGCACACTACTTCCTTTACAAATAACAACTCATTCATGCAATAAGACTCATATCCCCATAGAGTATAATACAGCATGTATCCAGAATTTTTCCATTACTCGAGTCATTCTTAACTCCACCTCTGCAGGTCATAATTGATCCACCAGTATACCCCAAACTGAAATCAATACAGCACATCATCGGGCAACCAACTAATCATTAGCAGACTCCCCAACTTGGCTCAAAGCCATAGATCATAACAAACAGTAATAACTCTCAATGCCCATACGCTATCACTGCCACAATACCGCAGTGGGATTCAACTAAATCCTTCATAAACTCATACATAACTCAAACCATTAAACATCCCAAATCATCTCCAGACATAAGTCAACACTCAATGGTTCTCGCTACATATACATCCAACCCCTTTTTGTCACAATCAAGCAATATAAACACATCTCACTCTCAAATCACACTCACCACATAGTCATCTAGTCACCAAGTCTCGTCAATAAGGACACCAACGGACATATAAGTCCCCAATACATGTGCTCACACAAACGAAATCTCGGCACTCAAGCCACAGAGAAAATACGGCCTCAAGTCCTCCAAACTGGCCCCAAACATACTAACATCACATCCCGTTCATGGAAGTCACAAGCCATCGATGCACAGCTGATACCGAGCGCTCACGTGCGCGTTTGAATACATGAAAGGAGTTCAAATAATTACGCTTCAGGTTGAATCAATGGATTCGCACGACAAGAGTTCAAGAATGTGAGATTTTTCCTAAAGGTTCTGCAGCCTCTCAAAGATAAGTACAAACGTCTCTATATCGATCCGCAAGACTCTACTAAACCTGCTCATGACTGATGAGACCTATTTAACCTAGTGCTCTAATACCATCTTGTCACGACCCGATTTTGGGGTCGTGATGGCGCATGTCGTGGAACCAGGCAAGCCGCCCCTTTTAACTAAGCTAAATTCAATTTCCAGTAAAAATGCGATTTTTAAACGAATTTATTTATAATACTAAGAGTCTGAAGTTTAAAAACAATATTTGAAAAATAAAAATTTAAAACCTCCAACCTCGGATTCGGTGTCACTCAGTCATGAGCTGCTATATCATAAAATAGAGAAATGAAAAAATAGATAACATAGTCTAAAAATAAGTGCAACAGGTGGAATAAGGAAAAGAATACGAGGTCGCAATCTCCAGCTACCACCTCGACAACTCCAATGAAAGCCTGACAGCTGCTCAATATCCACTACCGGGCCCCGATGTACCTGGATCTGCACACAAGGTGCAGGGGGTAACGTGAGTACACCAACTCAGAAGTAATGAACCCAAACTATGGGCTGAGAGGTAGTGATGGACTAAACCTCAATAATTAAATCATCAGCGTACAAAATTTAGGCATGTTCACAGTTTATCAGAGAATAACAAAAGAATATGCTAGATATACCTCAATATGCACTACATTCCAACATGTCACCGTATGAAAATGCACATAGTGCTCATAACTCTTCCATAAAAGTCCACTCAGTACTATATATGGATCTCAGGCCCAGGGAAGTTCCATCCCGAAATATGCATAAAAATCGGTGAGCGTAGTCACTTCGTACAGAGGAAAAAGGCCAGTCCAGCCCCACGGAGAAGATCCATCTCCGGAATACAACACGCGGACAATATCCATGTCCAAGGAAGATCCATCCCTCACATAACATCAGCTTCAGACAAGATCCATGTCCAGGGAAAATCCATCCCTCACATAACATCAGCTTCAGACAAGATCCATGTCCAGGGAAGATCCATCCCTCATCATCAATGCGCTCACTGGGGTGTAAAGACTCCGGAGGGGACCTAGTGGCCCAAGCGCCATATCCAGCCAACGAAGGAATGATTTAATATCGGTGCGGTGTGCAGTCCGATCTCATAACTGTCTCAATAACAGGCTCTCGGCCTCACTCAGTCATTACTCTTCAGTCTCACTCACATGGATCACAGATGCATCCATCAGCCCGAAACAATGATAAGTATGCATATAATTAACAATAATGGGACTGAGATATGAAGTGGTATGCTATAACAGGACTGAGTATATGAATCAAATAATCACAAAATGAGACAGTAATATATGACCACTCGGGGCTCAGCATTTTCGACGTGAAGCCTAGCATTTATACTTAACATGATTTCTAACATGTTCACAAATACCATATTAACAGAAGCACAGATATCATCAGGGAATAACCACTAAGCGGTGCCATGGGATAAGCCAGGCTACAAATACTCGGTGCACGGCCGTACACCCGTCACTTGGCATGTGCTCATCTCAATTATAGTCATAAATCATTTGGCTCGGGGTTTCGAACCCTCAGATTCAAGTTTGGAAGCGTTACTTACCTCAAAACCGGCTAAAATACTATTCAACAGTGCCTTTGCCTCTAAATTCGGCCTCTGAGTGCTCCAAATATACCAAGTTTAGATTTTTATCATAAAATTATGCTTAAGGAATGAATTCCAATTGAAAAGTACCAAATTTATCTCAAAACCCGAAATTAGCCAAAACCCGCCCCTCGGGCCCGCGTCTCGGAACTCGACAAATTTTATATCATAATGTTCTTCATCATCTCACGAGTCCATACATATAAATAATGCTAAAATCATATTTCGTTTGACCCCTCAAATCGATCCCTAAAGGTCTCATAATCTCAAGCCCTAACCCCATCTTTTCTACTGATTTTCATGAATTAAACACTGATATTTATGTTCCTTAATCACCTATAATCGAGTTTTAGGGTCCAAAATACTTACCTCAACGAAGAACACTGATTTCCCCTCTTCAAAATCGCCTCCAAGCTCTTTTCCCATTCAAAAATGGTGTTAAAAGGTCTAATGGTCGCGGAGGGTTTATTTAAATACTGCCCAGTTCTTTATTCATCGCGATCGCGGGACCCACATCGTGATCGTGAAGCACAATTTCTCAGCTGCCCAAAAATACTCTCTCCGATCGCAAACTTAGCCACGCGATCGCGGAGCTCCAATTTCCAGCCCACTGCGATCACACCCTATTCACGCGATCGCGATGACCAAATGCCCCACTCTCGCGCCCCCTCATTTACACTACGCGAACGCAACATGCTCCACGCGATCACACTGCTCAACCTCTGCGATCGCGAACACACTTGTGCGATCGTAGAGAGAAAATTCTGCCCCTCTCAATTTGAACTATGTGATCGTAGTGAAGGATTTTCTGCTGCACAAAAACCAGAAAACCAGCAATTCTCTAAGGCCCGAAAATGCCCGTTAACCACCCGAAATCAATCCCGAGCCCCTCGAGACCCCAACCAAAGTTAAGAACACATCATAATTGATTATTCAAACTTAGTTGCACTCTCAAAATACTAAAAATAACATCAAAACACCAAAATCACGCCGGATTCAAGCCTAAAAACTTTGAAATTTCTAAAATCCACCAACGATGCCGAAACTATCCAAAACAACTTCGATTGGCCTGAAATTTTGCAGACATATCCAAAATGACATTACGAATCTGGTCCAACTTCTGGAATTCCATTCCGACCCTGATAACCTATTTTCCACTACCGGCCGGAAATCACTAAAAACTAACTTTCGCCAATTCAAGCCTAATTCTACATCGGACATCACAAAAATATTCTGAACACACTTTTAAGTCCCAAATCACCTAACGAAGCTATCCGAAACATAAAATACATATTCCGAGATCCTTTACCAATAATTCAACTCTCAGTTGACTTTTCCAACTATAAAGCTATTTTTAAAGACTAAATGACTAAATTCTTGCTACAGCCATTCCGATTCCAAGCCTACCAAATCTAACACATCATAAACAGTATAACCAACCTATGACAAGGCAAAAACATGAAAAATAATGAAATTTCTACGGAATGACTTGTCGGGTCGTCACATCAACTCACAAAGCCCATCAACATTAGGCACACATACACAGCCCTGCATCCTTATAACACCGTCATTTCCAACCGTAACATGGTTCACACCACCGTGACGAACTGTGTCCCTAAGGACCATCAAGTGAGGATCATCGTACTGCCGATCTCTGGTACGCTCAAACAAGGAAGACCGAGCGACTGTACAAGCTAGAACACGGATGGCCTCTAAAATATCCAACCTCACAAACTGATTGGCCAAAGTCTGAATGTCTGAAGCTAGCGGCCTCTCACCGATTGGAATACAAGGTTGCACATACTCACTGCATTCCTACTCAATGCATCGGCCACCATATTAGCCTTTCCTAGATGATACAATATTGTGACATCATTGTCTTTCAATAGCTCTAACCATCTCCTCTGCCTCAAATTGAGATCCTTTTACTTGAACAAATATTGGAGGCTGCGATGATCCGTGAAAACCTCACACGACACGCCATAAAGATAGTGCCTCCAGATAATCAACGCGTGAACAATGGCTGCCAACTCTAAGTCATAGACAGGGTAATTATTCTTATGAACCTTCAACTGACGGGACGCATATGCTATCAGCCTGCCCTCCTGCATCAACACTACTTCGAGCCCCATGCGGGAGGCATCACAATATACCGTGTAAGATCCTGAACTCGATGGTAATACCAACACCGGTGCTGAAGTCAAAGTTGTATTGAGCTTCTGAAAGATCGCCTCACACTCGTCCGACCATCTGAATGAGGCACCCTTCTGAGTCAACTTAGTCATCGGGGCTGCTATAGATGAAAACCCCTCCACAAACCGACGGTAATAACCGCCAAAACCAGGAAGCTCTTGATCTCCGTGGCTGAAGTGGGTCTACGCTAGTTCTTCACTGCCTCAATCTTCTTAGGATCCACCTGAATACCCTCTGCTGATATGACGTGACCCAAGAAAGCAACTAAATCCAACCAAAACTCGCACTTAAAATTTTAGCATACAACTGACTGTCCCTCAAAGTCTGGAGCACTATCCTGAGGTGCTGCTCATGCTCCTCCCGACTGCAGGAGTATATCAAAATGTCATTAATAAACACAATTACGAAGGAATCCGGATAAGGCTTGAACACCTGGTTCATAGAGTCCATAAATGATGCGGGGGCATTAGTCAAGCCAAAAGACATCACCAGAATTCATAGTGCCCATACCTCGTCCAAAAGGCTATCTTAGGGACTTTAGATGCCTTAATCATCATCTGATGGTAACCCGATCTCAAATAGATCTTTGAAAACACATTGGAACCCTGAAGTTGATCAAACAAATCATCAATTCTCGGCAACGGATACTTATTCTTGATAGTGACTTTGTTCAATTACCGGTAGTCTATACACATCCTCAAAGATCCATCCTTCTTCTTCATGAACAAAACCGGCGCACCCCAGGGCGAGACACTAGGTCTAATGAAGCTCTTATCAAGAAAATATTGCAGTTGTTCCTTCAATTCTTTCAACTCTGATGGGGCCATCTGGTATGGAGGAATAAAAATGGGCTGAGTGCCCGGAGCCACATCAATGGAAAAGTCAATATCCCTGTCGGGTGGCATCCCCGACAGGTCTGCAGAAAACACCTCGAGAAACTAACAACAGGCACCGAGTCTATAGAAGAAACTTCAGCACTAGAATCACGAACATGAGCCAAATTGGCCAAACACCCCTTCTCGACCATACGTCGAGCCTTCATGTAAGAAATAACCCTGCTGGAGGAATAACCAGGAGTCCCCCTCCACTCTAATCGAGGTAACCCCGGCAAGGCTAATGTCATTGTCTTAGCGTGACAGTCCAAGATAGTTAGTAAGGTGACAGCCAATCCATGCTCAATATGACATCGAAATCAACCATATCAAGGAGAAAAAGGTATACACTGGTCTCAAGGTCCCTAATAACGACCAAATACGAGCGATATACACGATCTACAATAATAGCATCCCCCACGGGCATGGACACATATACAGGGACGCTCAAGGAATCACGGGGCACAACCAAATATGAAGGAAAATAAGATGACACATAAGAGTTAGTAGACCCCGGATCAAATAGGACTGAAGCATCTCTACTGCAAACTAAAAATGTACATGTGATAACAGCATATGAGAACTCAGCCTCAAGTCTGGCTAGGAATGCATAACATCGGGGCTGGGCCCCACCACCCTGAACTATGTCTCTGGGACAATCTCTAACAGGTTGACCTCCACCTCTAGCGGGCTGACCTCCACCTCTAACAATCTAGCCCCTACCTCTGGCTACCTGACCCCTACCCCTAGCTGGCTAGGGAGGTGGTGCGGCAGCTGGTGTCGGAACCATGGCACAAGGAATCTGGTGCTGAGGCTGACTCCGCGACAATCTCGGACAGGCTCTCTGAATATGCCCATAGTCACCACACTCAAAGCATCAATGCTGATACTGTATCTTGAAAACTGAGACTGACCCTGACGAGCCGGCTGACCACGATAATAACTCTAAAGAGGAGGTGCTCTGATAGGAGCTGGTGGTGCACTATAGGCTAGCTGAGTAGAAGGAGGCACATAAGAACCACGGGTCCCAGATGCACTGTGAGATACCTGAAGGTTTTAATGAAACGGCCTATAAGGATGGACTCTACCAAAGACACCCCTGCCTCCAGATGAGGCACCGCTGAATCCACCGGTATGGTGAGGTCTCTTGTCTGACCTCTGACCTCCCAGTCCAAGAACCATCTCCACTCACTGGGCCACATTGGTCGCATCCTGGAAGGAGATCTCGCTCCCTATCTCCTTAGACATTTGCAATCTGATAGGCTGAGCAAGACCCTAAATAAATCTCCTAACCCTCTCTCTCTATGTGGGTAGCAAAAGAGTAGCATGATGGGCCAAATCCACAAAGCGAGTCTCATACTGGGTAACAGTCATGCTGCCCTGCTGAAGACACTCGAACTGACGGCGGTGCTCCTCTCTAGTAGTGATAGGCAGAAACTTCTCCAAAAAGAGATGTGAAAACTGATCCCAAGTAAGAGCAGGCGACCCAGCTGGTCTAGTCAATAGGTAATCCCTCTACCATTTCTTGGCAGAACTCGTCATCTAAAAAGCAGCGAAGTCGACCCTATTGGTCTCCAAAATACCCATGTTCCGAAGAACCTCGTGACAGCCATCAAGGTACTCCTGGGTGTCCTCTGAAGTGGCACCGCTTAAATGAACCGAGAAGAGCTTGATAAACCTATCCAATCTCCACAAAACATGAGAGGACATAGTTGCCTCATCAACGAGCGGTGCTACATCAACTGGCTGAACTACCCCAACTAGATGGACTGCTGGGGTCTGAAGCTGAGGAGAAATCTGCTCCGGAGTGTGGGTAGCAGGAGTCTGGACTCCTCCTCCATCCTGCGATACGGCAGCTGCCCCGGGAAGTGCACCTGGGCTACACTCTATATAAGGCCTACTAGTCGGACTAAGGCATCCTGAAGCATTGGGATAGCAATAAACACCTCTGGGACCTGAGTTGGTCCCTCTCCACCGAGCTCTGTCTGAGACCCCGCAGCTGGAGCTGCTTCCTGAGCACTGGACTGAGTCTTGCCCTGCCCCTGCCTCGGCCTCTGGCATGGCCTCGGCCTCTGCCCCTCGTAGGAGCTATTGCTAGAGGATCCGATTGCTGGTCAGCGGAAGAAGAGGTACGTGTTCTCGCCATCTGCGAGAGAATAAGAATAGAAAAGTTCAATCAGTATTGGGACAACAAGAATCGCACAACAGAGTTGAAATAAAGTGAACTTGTTCCTAACTTTATAGCCTTGGGAGATAAGTAAAGACGTCTCCGTACCGATCCCTCAGACTCTATTAAGCTTGTCCATGAATTGTGAGACCTAGGCAACCTAGTGCTCTGATACCAATTTGTCACGACCCAAATTCCCAACCATCGGGATCGTGATGGCGCCTTACATCATACTCACTAGGCAAACCAATGTTAGAATTTAGCTAATCGTTTTCTTTAAAAAAAATTATTTGAATATAAGTAAACAGTCTAAATCAGGTGATACAAATGCGGAGTTTAAATAAATATTACTTAAGCTTGAAACTATTACCACCACCTAGAATTGGTGTCACAATCCACGAACGCTCTATGAATAGCTACAAATACTGGTATGAAAGAAAAGTACATCTATCTCGAAAGAAAATAAAACAGAAATGTAGAGCATAGAAGGGGACGCCAGGGCCTGCGGATGCCTGCAGAACTACCTTGGGTCTCCTGAATGAATGTCTGCAACCGACATCTCGATCAACCACAATCAGCTCCAAAATCTGCACAGAAAGTGCAGAGTGCAGTATCAGTACAACCGATACCCCATGTACTGGTAAATGCGAGCCTAACCTCGACGAGGTAGTAACGAGGCTACGGTAGGGATTTTACAACATAACCTGCATACAGTTTATAATAAAGCAAAAAAAGGAAGTACAAAACAGAAAAGAACAGTAACTTGCAATAAATAAATACGGAACCCAGCTATCTTGCCAATACTCAAGTATAACCAAATCCTTAGAAGAGTCTCAGTGCCACAGAATAAAATCACAATAGAGGTAGAATACATAAACAACAAAATGATGCGGCGCTCATCCCGATCCCATCATATAATCAGTAACACTGTGGACACTCACCCTTATTACTCTTGTTGCGGTGTGCAACCCGATCCCACTTGTCCACCCTTATTACTCCTTTTTGCGGCGTGCAACCCGATCCCACTAGACAATCACATTTCACCCTTATTCTTCTTCAATAAGTCACCCTTATTACTCTTTTTGCGGCGTGAAACCCAATCCTACCATATCAATACCAATCACACAAAAAGAATAGGTATTTGACAATTTAGCTCATGATCCTCCACAATATTTATGCCTCAACCAACGCTGACGGAAATCAATACAATTATGAAACTTTACCAATTAATACTACACAGCGAGACCAACCGAAATATACTATGAAACACCGACCAACCAGCTTGAACCAATAATGTAACACAATGAAACTATGGAACAACTAATACTTTCAATAAAGAAACAACATCTAGCAAGAAGCAATTAGACATAGAAACATCAATAAGCATGAAACAGTTAAGACGGGAAGATAATAAATTGGGAAGGTGGAAGGGAACAGGATAAACAATTGATTTTGGTGGTGCATAGGTACTCGTCGCCACACCTATACACCACGCACGTGGAATTTCACATAGCAATCAAGTCGGGGATCCCTAATCCCTCGAGTCAAAGTTAGACCAAACACTTACCTCAATTTTGCAGGCCACTCACTGCTCAAGTACAACTTTCCCTTTAGAATTCACCTCCAACTCACTTGTATCTAATCATAACTAGTTTAATATTATCAATTATCGCTAATGGAATCAACATTAAAGCATAATTATAGTTTTCCTAAGTTTTCACGACAAAAGACAAAATTGACCCCAGGCCCGCTTGGTCCAAACTAGAGGTTTGGATCAAAATCTGTTTACCTATTCACCCCCGAGCCCGAATATGCAATTATTTCCGGAATCCGACCCCAAATCGAGGTCTAAATCCCCAATTTTTGTTAAATTCCCAATTCCCCCAAAATCGCGACCAGACCTTCGCGTTCGCGTTGAAGAAAGTCTCCCCCAGAAAAATTTACTCTTCTCGTTCACGTGAGAAGCTTCGCGAATGCGAAGAAGGAAACCAGCAAGTGCTGAAGCTGCAGAAAAACCAGAATTTCCTAAGTCCAAAACATCCTGAAGCCTATCTGAAACTCACTCGAGCCCTCGAGGCTCCAAACCAAACATGAACACAAGTCTAACAACATCATACGGACTTGCTCGTGCAATCAAATCACTAAAATAACACCTTTCATTACGGATTTATCATCAAAATCAATGAAATTCTCAAGAACACTTAAAGTTTCTGTTTTCTCAACCGAGGGTCCGAATCACGTCATATAAACTCCGTTTCTCACCAAATTTCACATACATGGTCTAGATATTATAACGGACCTATACCGGGCTCCGAAACCAAAATACGGTCCCGATACCATCAAAATCTAGCATAAATCACATACTTTAAAACCATAAATTTTCTCGAATTCAATTTTAGTTAAAAATTCATTTCTCATGCTATGGACCTCGAAATTCGATTTCGAGCATACCCCCAGATCCCATATTTTATTACGGACCCATCGGACATCGTAACACGGGTCCGAGTCGGTTTGCTCAAAATGTTGACCAAAGTCAAAATTATTTTTAAATCCCAAAAATTATTATTTATATATTTTCACATAAAGGCTTTCCGGATTCACGCCTGGATTGTGCACACAAATAGAGTTGAATGAAAATAAGGCTTTTAAGACTAACGAGCTCGGAATAGAGTCTTAATTAATAAGATGACCCGTTGGGTCATCACAGTTATAAGTGATTACTACAATATTTGTCTCTTTCGATTACAAATAGGTGTAGAGTCAATTTTAACATATAAGAGTTAGATGTCACTAAATAAAAGTTAACATTTATCAATCCCAAAATTAACTATATTACTCTTCCGCCTCTTTCGATTATAGAATTAGTAATAAGTTAATATGTAGTACAAAATAGATAGATGTTAACAAATCAAATAACACCTAACTATAAAGCAGATAAAAGTTAAATGAAAAACTTCAGCTTTAACATGTGAAATTGGGGGATAATATCTACTACTATATAGAAATATTAAGATATGTCATCCTCCCAACACAAGAAAAGTTACTCCATAATGGAGTTAGTAACTGAGAGAATTTCATATGTTGGAATTTGGTTCTAAGGCATATTTGACTAGATAAAGGGAAGATATTCAGGTTTACTCGAGCTAATGAGCTCAACTGGCTTGTGGTAGCACGGGTAGGTGCACTAGGTGTTAAACAATGATTTTGGACAACTCTGCAGCAGTTCTTAGCACGTTCAAGGACGAACATATGTTTAAGTGGATAGCAACCCAACCAGTCGTTTTGAACTCTAGCGCATCTTCGGCAGTTTGAGGCATTGAGCATCTTCACTTCAGGTATTATAACTTGTATGCGTGGTCGGAATTGAATTTCGGGAAGTTCAGAGTTGATTTAGAAAGAGAATTCTAATTTTGGAAGCCTTAAGTTGGAGGAATTGACTAAAGTGTGTTTTTTGAATAAACAACCTCGGAATCAGGATTTGAAGGTTCCAACAGGTTCGTATGATGATTTTAGACTTGGGCGTATGTTCGAATCGGGTTTAGGATGACCCGGGAGCATTTCGACGCCTATCGTGGAAGTTGACATTTTGGAAGAATTTCATAAATTTAGGTTGAGGTACATTTCAATGTTATCGATGTCCGTTTGGGATTCTGAGTCTGTGAATAGCTCCGTACGGTGATTCTGATATTGGGAGCGCCTCTGTAAGTGGATTTGGAGGCACGTAGGTCATTTCGAGGTCATTTGGCAGAAGTTAGAAATCTGAAGGCTTTTGAGAAGTTTGACCGGGAGTGAGCTTTTTGATATCGGGGTCGGATTCTGATTTGGAAGTTGGAGTAGGTCCGTAATGTCGACTATGACTTGTGTGAAAATTTGAGGTCAATCGGACGTGATTTGATATGTTTCGGCATCGAATGTAGAAGTTTGAAGTTCTAAAGTTCATTAAGCTTGGATTGGGGTGCGATTCATGAATTCGACATTGTTTGATGTGATTAGAGGCCTCAAGAAAGTTTGTGTTATGTTATGGGACTGGTTTGTGTGATTGGACAGGGTTCCGGAAGCCTCGGGTGTGTTTCGGATCATTTTTTGGATGAAAAAACTGTGCTTGTTCTGCTTGTTTTGGGTCTGGGTTGCAGGTCTCGCAAATTTCATTTGCGAGGAGCGGTTTGCATTTGTGAGGGTGGGGATTTTTTGAGGAGTTCGCATTTGCGAACAGTTAGCCGCTTTAGCAATGTTGTCCCCTTCGCATTTGCGAAGAACTTGGTCGCAAATGCGACCTTGGCAGGGATGGCTTTGCTTCGCATTTGCGATGTCTTTGTCGCAAATGCGTCCATCGCAATTGCGAGCCAGATGTCGCAAATGCGACGTCTGCGTCTGGAGCAAGGGCTTTTTATTCCGAGACTTAGCTCATTTTCCTCATTTCTCATTTGGACTTAGGCGATTTTTGGGAGCATTTATGAGAGGGGTTCCATCATCATGAAGAGGTAAGTGATTTCTGCTAGTTGTGAGTTAAATACAAGGTTTATATATGGATTTAGATATGAAAACTTGTAGAAATTCGGGATTTTGGAGAAAACCCTAGAAATTTATATTTTTAGATTTTGACCACGAATTTGGGTATGAAATTGAGAGCAAATATATTTGAGTTCATGATGTTATGAGTGGTGTTTATCTTCGAAAATTTCCGGAATCTGGGCACGTAGGCCCAAGGGTGAATTTTAGGATCTTCAAATTGGGTTGAGAATTCACTTTAATAGTTATGATGTGAACTCTTGAGCATGTATTTCCTATTTTATGTAACATTTGACTAGCTTCGGATTGTTCGGCACCGAGTTGAGGATTGAAAGCACAATTTTGGACCGGAAAGTGAGCTTTGAGACGAGGTAAGTGTCCTGTCTAACTCTGTGAGGGGAAAATTACTCATAGGTGTTATATATTGATGTGTGCTACTTGTTGTGGGGGCTACGTACGTGCGAGGTGACGAGAGCCCATACATAGTTATATTCATGTTATTGTCTGGGTAGGCTTAGGTTCACATCATTCTATAGTTGTACTACTTGAACAGTCTCTTGCCTATTAAATTCCTCTATTTTATATTTCTATTTGAGACTAGACTTGCTATTGTAGAGACTTCACGAGTTCCTGATTAGTCACCGAATAATTTACTCCTCTTACGGCATGTTTCTGTGATATATATGTTTCATTGAAAGGTTTTTGTTAAAGAAATTACAACTCACACATTTATTCGTGAGTGGGGTCAAGGACCTGTTAAAGCTTCTTATTCTAATGGGATCGGGTTGTTCGCCTCGCCAGAATTATTATGTATTTCACATCTTATGGGATCGTCCCATTCGCCTTGACAGGATTTATGTACCACACTCTCATTAGAGCGGGCCATTTGTCTCGGCATTTCCTATATAATATCCTCATGAAATCATGCGTAATATTTGGCAAGAAGCCAATGTATCTGTGAGTTTTCAGGATTTGAATTATGGCAATCTATTTGATGAGATCCACTATATGTATACATATGATCCAGTTAAGGAGGGAATTTCTAATGGAAAAGTTGAGTTCCTCGTAAAGAGGGGGATTTGTACGATGTGATTTATACTTGTTTATTTCATTTATTTACTCTGCCTCATACTTACTCACCTCTTTTTTGTACCTGATGTTATTGGACCATTAGTGAGTGTCGATGTCGACCACTCGTCACTACTCCTCCGGGATTAGGCTAGATACTTACTGGATACTTATTGAGAGCATGTCCGCAATGGGATTTGGAGGCCCGTAGGTCATTTCGAGGTCATTTGGTGGAAGTTAGAAATTTAAAGGCTTTTGATAAGTTTGACCGGGAATGAGCTTTTTGATATCGGGGTCGGATTCCGATTTCGAAAGTTGAAGTAGGTTCGTAATGTCGAATATGACTTGTGTGCAAATTTGAGGTCAATCGGACGTGATTTGATAGGTTTCGGCATCGAATGTAGAAGTTTGAAGTTCTAAAGTTCATTACGCTTGGATTGGGGTGCGATTCATGAATTCGACATTGTTTGATGTGATTTGAGGCCTCAAACAAGTTTGTGTTATGTTATGGGACTGGTTTGTGTGATTGGACAGGGTCCCGGAGGCCTCGGGTGTGTTTTGGATGAAAAAGTTGTGCTGGTTCTGCTTGTTTTGGGTATGGGTTGCAGGTCTCGCAAATTTAATTTGCGATGAGGGGTTTGCATTTGCAAGTGTGGGGATTTTTTGAGGAGTTCGCATTTGCGAACAGTTGGCCGCTTTTGCGATGTTGTCCCCTTCGCATTTGCGAAGAACTTGGTCGAATATGCGACTTTAGCAGGGATGGCTTTGCTTCGCATTTGCGATGCCTTTTTCGCAAATGTGTCCATCGCAATTGCGAGCCAGATGTCGCAAATGCGACGTCTGCATCTGGAGCAAGGGCTTTTTATTCCGAGAGTTAGCTCATTTCCCTTATTTCTCATTTGGACTTAGGCGATTTTTGGTAGCATTTTTTAGAGGTGTTCCAGCATCATCAAGAGGTTAGTGATTTCTACTAGTTGTGAGTAAAATATAAGGTTTATATATGGATTTAGACTTGAAAATTGGTAGAAATTTGGAATTTTGGAGAAAACCCTAGAAATTTAGATTTTTAGATTTTGACCACGAATTTGGGTGTGGAATTGAGAAAAAATCATATATTTGAATTCATGATGTTATGGGTGGTGCTTATCTTCTAAAATTTCTAGAATCTGGGCACGTGGTCCCGGGGGGTGAATTTTAGGAATTCTTTAAATTGGGTTGGTAATTCGCTTTAATATTTAGGATGTGAACTCTTGAGCATGTATTGACTATTTTATGTAACATTTGACTCGCTTCGGGTCGTTTGGCACCGAGATGAGGATTGAAAGCACAATTTTTTACCAGAAAGTGAGCTTTGAGACGAGGTAAGTCTCCTGTCTAACTTTGTGAGGGGGAAATTTCCCCTAGGTGTTGTATATTGATGTGTGCTACTTGTTGTGGGGGCTACGTATGCACGAGGTGACGAGAGCCCATACGTAGCTATATTCATGTTATTGTCCGGGTATGTTTAAGTTCATATCATGTTGTAGTTGTACTATTTGAACAGTCTCTTGCCTATTAAATTCCTCTGTTTTATATTTCTATTTGAGACTAGACTTGCTATTGTAAAGACTTCACGAGTTCCTGATTAGTCACCGAATAATTTACTCCTCTTACGGCATGTCTTTGTGATATATATGTTTCATTGAAAGATTTTTGTTAAAGAAATTACTACTCACACATTTATTCGTGAGTGGGGTCAAGGACTCGTCAAAGCTGATCACTCTCTAACAGAAAGCCATTTTCCCTTTCGCAAAAAGTAAACTTATTCTAATGGGATCGAGTTGTTCGCCTCGGCAGGATTATGTATTTCACATCTTATGGGATGGGGTCGTTCTCCTTGGCAGGATTTATGTACCACACTCTCATGGGAGCGGGTCGTTCGCCTCGGCAGGTTAATAGATGCATTTATGGTTCGCACCGTTCGACCGTCGACAGTGCACAATTTAATTATTATGTTGGATCGCACCGCACGCCTCGGCATTTCCTATATCATATCCTCGTGAAATCGTGCGTAATACGTGGCAAGAAGCCAATGAATCTGTGAGTTTTTCGGATTTGAATTATGGCAATCTATTTGATGAGATCCACTATATCTATATATATGCTCTGGTTAAGGAGGGAATTTCTAATGGAGAACTTGAGTTCCTCGTAAAGAGGGGGATTTGTACCACATAACTTATACTTTTTTATTTCATTTATTTACCGTTTCTTATACTTACTCACCTCTTTTCTGTACCTGATGTTGTTGGACCACTAGTGAGTGTCGATGTCGACCCCTCGTCACTACTCCTTCGGGGTTAGGCTAGATACTTACTGGGTACACGTTGATTTACGTACCCTTACTACACTTACTGCACATTTTTTTGCAGGTACATATATGACTAGTGGCCTTGTGAGAGCAGGGGCGCGTATGCACACGGGGACTCAGGTGAGCTGCATTCTATATTACGACCCACAGTCAGCAGAGTCTCTTTCAAAGTATTTATATTTTTCCTGTCCAATTTGTATTCCGGACAGATGTTGTATTGTATTTTATATTCCTAGTTGATGCTCATGCACTTGTGACACCCGATTTTGGGGCGATAATGGGTTACACTGTATTGAAATTGTTGTAAAACATTATTATTTACTCTAAAGTTTCCATCTTTTAATGTTTTATTGAAGGAAAAAATATGATTTCTAAAAT
Source organism: Nicotiana knightiana (assembly GCA_005239525.1). Classification (NCBI taxonomy): domain Eukaryota; kingdom Viridiplantae; phylum Streptophyta; class Magnoliopsida; order Solanales; family Solanaceae; genus Nicotiana; species Nicotiana knightiana. Next base: position 108,954 of record ML391830.1, on the reverse strand, counting down.
ATTAAAATGAGAACCAAATTAAGTATTTATTGTTGGCTTGCCTGACAGTGGTGTCCAGCGCCATCACAACCTTTAATGGCTTTTGGGTCGTGATAATATGTCATTGCTTCAGCTTACTAAGGATATGACTCACGATATGAAGGTGTGGAGGTCGATTATTAGGGTTGTACTTGGCTGCTTTATCTTATCTCCATTGTTTCTTGAGTCGAGGGTCTATCGGAAACAATCTCTTTATCTTTATAAAGTAGGGATAAGTTCTGCACATACACTACCCTCCCAAACCCCATTTATGGAATTATACTGGGTGTTATTGCTGTTATTATCGTTGAAGGGAAAGATGAGAGAAAAAAGCAAGGTAACGACACCACCACGCAAAATACATCGTTTTATAAAGTGACACTTTTCATCGTTATGCAACGACATATTTAACGATATGATATAATAAAATTTAAGAAACAGTCAAAATAAACATTGTATTTAAAGTAACAACCATCCAAACATGTTGGTAATACAAACGTAAGAGGTTCTCTTTTTACGGTAATTTATGAGATGGTTTACACTTTTATATACCCTAAATTCGTGTAGAGTTTTTTGAGGCTAGGAGCCCGTTTGGACATAAGAATTCTTTTACTTTTTTTCAAAAAATGTTCATTTTTTTGGAAATCAGTGTTTGGTCATAAAAATTTTGAAAATGAATTTTAGAATTTTTCAAAATTTTGAAAAACTCCAAAAAGTTATTTTTCAAAATTTTCACTCAAATCATTTATAAAAATTAAAAAACAACCTAAAATTATATTTATGTCCTAACACAACTCTAAGAGCCCGTTTGGACATAAGATTTTTGTCACTTTTTTTTCGAAAATTTTTCACTCTTTTTCAAAATCAGTGTTTGATCAAAAAATTTCAAATTTTCACTTGAAGCTGAATTTTGAAATTTTTCGAAAATATGAAAACTCCAAAAAGCTATTTTTCAAAATTTTCACTTAGATCACTCACAAAAATTCATGAACAATCCAAAATTTTATTCATGTCCAAACACAACTCTAATTTTCAAATACCAATTTCACTTGAATTTTTTTTTACTTTTTACATTTTTTATGTCCAAACGTCCATTAGGATTTTGCTCAAAAGCTTTTCTTATTTTCAATGACCGAGACATCGGAAGCATTGGAAGAGTAATTTTGGCTAAAATATTTTTCAAGTGAAAAAGAAAAAATACAGACTTAAAAAAAGGAAGAAAAAAAAAGGAAAGAAAATAGTTGCTTTTTGAGGCGGTTGTATTTAGGCGGGAACCCAAGTAAAGTAAAAAACTAGAAAAAACAAAATAAGAAATAGTAACCGTTCCTTTTTGGTCTTCTCCAACTCGGTACTCCAATTCCTCCGATTCTGTTCTTTCTATTCTACAAACCCTAAAAAAAATCCTAAATCCATTCATGAACTATGATTCCCTAGAAAAAGTCGCTCGTGCTTAATGCACCGGCCGTTAACAACGTATACTGCCTGCTTTGTGACAAGAAATTCGACAAAGTTGATCATCGTGACAACCATTACAAAATATCTCACTCCAAAAACACGCACAAGTGTTTTGCATGCTATAATCGAGAGAAGAGTGCTTCAGATCTTGAGAAGCATAAAATCTTTTATAATTATATGAATCCTTTTTTTTTGTATCGCAATGATAATTTTACATCCTCTAGGACTTCTTCGTAATACATTGTTATACTTTGATTGCAGAATTTGATGATATGCATGCTAAGCAGAGAACTCAGAAGTATGAAAATGGAATCCTTACACTTCCATTTTGTGGTTTATACAAATCTCAGGTTACTGCTATATCCGTCCACTCTTTAAATGCCTATGTTAGCACTTTATATTATGTGATACTCTGCTTCTTGTTTCACATGAGAATAGTTAAAGTTAAAGCCATATATTTCATTTTGTCTCAGTTCTAGAAGTTATAGGTTTATCAAGAGAGTTGACATGCTAAATTGGGAAATCATTCTACTTTGGCATTGAATTGTGGTCAAATCTCTGAAATTATCTCTTTTTCCAGTTTCTTCTGTTGTTTGATTGTACCATAGGGTTTTAATATGGCTTCAGAATTTTATCTTGAACGTCATTTCTATCTTGATTGTAGGTCTACCTTTCTTTATGTTGTGTTTTAATAGAATTTGCTGCTGGAGCTTATCTTCACATTGATTGGAAAATTGGTTGTTTCCTTACAACACTGGGTTATGTGGGATCGATGCATTGCATGGCTGATGTCAACTCCTCTTTATGGAGAGGCACTTTTAAAAATAAAAAAAAATAATCATTCATTTTTGACGTGTCTTTCAGTTATGTGATTCTCTATTTTATCATTTTATTTTTAACTTGATATTTTTGTTACCTGTGAGGATCAGCAAAAGTGGATAGCTTCTAATGGCAGCTGCACTCTTGAAAGGAGCGTCTATTTGTCCCCTAATTGAACTTGCCGTTATCTTTGACCCAAGGTTTGTGATCCTCCGTTAGTTGGTTTATTTAGGTAGCTCATGTTGTAAAGAATTGCCGTAGTTTCTATTTTGTAGCTATAGTCTTTTCGTGCCATAGTTAAAGTTAACTATTTTATTCAGTATAAATCTCCTCTCTTCCTTTGGCTTATAACTATAATTAGTGGGACTTTACTATCATTTGCCCTTACATTATAGGATATGGCTATGTTAATTTGGAATTAGTATTTTGAACTTCATTATTGTGGTACATTAAGCTGGCTGGTTTTGATTAAATTTTTTTCTTGGAAATACAAAACTCACTAGGTTTTTGCCATCTCCCTCGAGGAAAATTTGAGCTTTACAAACAAGTACTGTGACAAAAATAGAATGAAAACTGATATGTTTGAAGGTCTGGAATTTAATCAAGTTTTGGTTGGTTGTGTGATCTTGGATTTGACTGCTTTGTTAAGATGAGATAGCCAAGTTACCAACTTACCATGTCTCATTTGTTCTTCCCGTTCTAATAATCTGCTATCTCAATTCTGACTAGCTTTTGCATTCATGCTTGTGTATCTGGTTCCTGAGAGTTATTATTCTCTTGATCGAGACTGCTCGTAAATAGCTTTACAGTCTTCACTGTGCTTCTGATGCTTCCTTTTCTTGTACTGCAGCATCGTGATAGGTGCTTTTGTTGGTTGTGCTGCGGTTTTTGGTTGCTTCTCAGCTGCTGCCATGGTGGCAAGTCAAAGAGAGTACTTGAATCTTGGAGGTCTTCTTTCGTCTGGTCTCTTTATCCTGTTCTGATTTCACCTTGGTTCTATGGTCCTTTTCAAGTTTGAGGTATGAACTCAGCTTTCTTTGTGTTGTTTTATAGGAATGTAACTAGGTAGGGAATTCTGAAAGGAGATGTTTTAGTTCTTTTGGTTTGTAATGCCTGTTTCCTGGCAGGCTTATTTTGGGCTCTTGGTGTTTGTGAACTATATTATATTGTTGTTGACACCCAGTATATAATTGAGAAGGCACACTTGGGGCATATGGACTATGTGAAGCATCTGATCCTCTTGACAGATTTTGGTGCGTGTTTTTATGCGAATATTATTACGCATACTAGTGAGTGCTTATTTCGATTGTTGTATTCTGTAAATTGTTGTCCCACCTGCCCTTTTATGTATTGGCCATCACTCTGACTATTTCTTTTTTTCATCTCTTATCAATTTCTTTAACAGTTGAAGAATGCATCTGAGAAGGAAGAGAAGAAGGAAGAGGAGGACTTTAACTCTAGAATCTGACATTTTTTGTTCATAAACTACTTTTGACCTTCGATAAGTACGTTGTTAATATTTTGGCTGTGAGGCTCTGTTGTATATAGATGATTTTGTGATGGAAGCATAATATCAAATGACGTACATGCTTACAGTATAGTGAGAAACTACCGGTCTACTTTTCCTTTCCTTTTTTTTTTGGTGATAGTTGCATAGGTGGTTTTCCTTTCTTGGGCGAGAGTCTATCGGAAATAGTCTCTTTACTCTCGTAAGGTAAGGGTAAGGTGTGCATGCACTCTACCCTCCCCAGATCACACTTATAGAATTACACTGAATTTATTGTTGTTGCTGCGTAGGTGATTTAGTTGGTATATGAGACCATCATTTTCTTTTCTTAACATTTAATTTATCGTATTTAGCAGGGTTTGTTCGTTACTATATTCCACGACTGAGAAGCTGGAGTTGAGAAAATGTTTTCTATCCTTTTGGTTAATATGTATTGTCAAGTCAGTGGTCGTCAATAGAATGGGCAGGGCTGGTGAACTCCAACCAAAATGTTAAGGGTTAGAATTTTAAATAGCATATGGTAGCTAGAGAAATTACTGAATTTGAGTGATGTTCTAAACGCTAATACCACACGAGAGGAAATGATTTGTGTGGTATCTAATTTTCGCGTGTATTAGTTATAGAAGGATCAGGTTCTTCTATGTGTTCCAACCTCTACTGTTTGCGGAATAATAAATACAGAAATAAAAAACACAGAGATTTTTACGTTGATAACACCTGGCTCAAAAGGTGAAAAACCACGACCTACTTCCCAGTAGGATTTTTCCAAACTCTTTACTAAATCAGTGAGCCAAACAGCATTTACAAAAACCTTTTGTAAACCTAGGATTACCTCTAATCCCTTTGTGGCAAACTAGCCTCTAACTATTGCGATAAACTCCAAGTTAGCTATAACTTGAAACACACAATACCTATTACAGACGCTTCTAGATAAAGCTGAAAAGGTACAAGTTGAAATCACCTACTACAAGTAAACTAGACTAAAAGATAACAGTTGGAACCGGTTCTTCTAGCTGGTCCAAGTAGCTTCAGAGTCGCACACTTAAATCTTACACGAACTGCTTGTAAAATTGCCTTACTAATTTTGCTCTCAATTCTTGCTCAACTTCTGCTTTTGTGCGTACCTGTATATTAAGATTAATCTGCAATAAATAGGATTAGTAGACGAGAGATTTACAAGAGTTCTAATGCTACTCTTCCTTGGGGGAAGAGTTCTAGTTAATCTCAACTCCTCAATTCCTTCCTTATCTTTGATTCTGTTCTTGATGAATAAGGAGTCATTCTCCTTATCATCTTGCAATCTTTTCGATCAGGAGATATCTCTTTATTTCCCAAATTTTGTTTATCTCCTGCGTGTGCACCTCACGTGCCTTAACTCTGCATGTTTCTATGTCTCTAGTGATGGATCTGGTTCATCTTTGAGTTCCTTTGTCAATCTTCAAAACCATTCAATTTCTTGGGCCAATAAATTCCCCTTTTTTGATGATGACAAACTCTGCGCTTGGGCATGCAACCAACTTAATCTAACATTGACACATTTTGGAGTACTAAGCATTTATCATAAAAGAATCAGGTTCATTAGGTTATAAATATCACATAACCATTTTTCCCCCTTTTGGCATCATCGAAAAGTTCCAAATTTTTGAAAAGTCCCAGATAGTTAAGAATTAATCATCGTCACTGGGGCAACTGCAAGTGCAATCATGGATTAATCATCAACAGAAAATAATAATTCAAACTATCAAAGAAAAAAGAGACAAGAGTTAGAGCAAAAACAGCAAAATTCATTAATAGAAGGCATTGTTCATCCACAATCCACAGACATAAATAGAAATAGTTAAAACCATGAGCAACAAAAACAAAAAAAATCCCTAATCTAGGTCACTGAAGTACTAAGATAGGCTGGACTACTAAGGATGGGAAGGGCTGGAGGCTAGGTTTTTGACTTGGAGAAGAGATAGAATATCCCTAAGGATTCCCTCATTCTTCTCCTTCTCTTTAGCAAGATCAGTTCTGAGAGCATCCCTCTCAAATTCAACCTCTGCTAGACGGTTATTCAGCCGAAGTATTTCTGCATCCTTCACCCCACTTTCATGCACAAGTCATATGACCTTGCTGTTCACAGGTGTCTTCCTGGATGAACCGGGTTCATTTACGGTGATATTGACAGCATAGTCACAAGCCAGAAGAGTATTAATGCCAAAGTGATCCTTGGTTGAAGCCATCTCTGCTATCTTCAAAGGCACCTTGTAGTGGCCAAGGACAGAGGTAAGAATGAAGCCATATGGAATGGCATGGGATTTGGAGCCATTGATCACTTTGTCCAGTAGCTGAATGATGAAGTAGGGCCAATTTATTTGCCTTCCACTGTCCAGGAACTCCATCAAAACTAAATCCATATAGTTAGCAATGTTCCTCCTCTCCTGTCTTGGCAGTACTCACTTGTTGATAAACTCAAATACCACTTTGTGTGGGGGCTTCATCTCGCTCTTGTAAACTGCCTTAAGCTCAACCTCCTCTTTATTGTCGCAGAATTTTCTTGTGATTTGCAGAGCAATTGGAAGATCATCTAAGCTTGGCCACTTTTGCCTGGTGTAGTCATCATAACCTTCAGATGGAATGCCAAGGATCTCTCCTAATTCTTTGTCATCAAAAGAGATTTCTATCCCTTTCAATTGGCTAGTGACTCTCCCATCCTTGACAACAACATTTTTCATGAATTCAACTATCTCATTTCTAGCCAAACGTCCATCCACTGAAGGACAATGTCCTGCCAGCCCTGCACCTCTCGCTTGTCCAACAATAAGACTATGCCTACTTCTTCCAAATCTTTCAATAACCTCCCCTTCATAATGGTGCGCTTCCCAAATTTTGTCAATTTATCCTTCTCTCCATCTGAATCAGTTCCATCCTCATCACTCCCAACATCATCTTCAATAGTTTGCACTTTCTTAGGTTTTACTGTAGACCTGGTTCTCTTGGCTACAGTTGAGGGTTCAGCAGACACATGTGCAGACTTCTTGGAGGAAGTCTTGGCTTTCTTTGGTCTTGGGGTCTGAATCTCAACCCCTACCATTTGTTCATCTTAATGGACTAGGTCCATTTCATCAATCTCAACAGCCTCTACAGGCTCAGCAACTTTCTCCTTTCCCTTTGTAGCCCTCTTCCTTTTACTCTCTTCTAAGGCTTTCTATAACTCCTCCTCACTCTGCCTTAGTGTGCTTCTTGTGGTTCTTCTCTTGGAAGAGGAATTTCAGAATCAGCAGAGGGAGAGGCCTTCCTCTTCTTACTTGCTCCGGTTGTTCTAGAATTTTTAACTTTGGGAGTTCTTTTCTTCTTTGGTTTGTAACTTTCACCTAACTTCTTCAAAAGATCTGCTAAGTTTTCCTCAGTAGATGAACCAGGTTCATTTGTAGACTTCCCTAGATTTACCAACCCCTCAGTAGCTTCTCCTGATCTACTTCCCCCTGACTTCTTGGCTCCCTCTTCTATTATTACTGTCTCAGTACCACAGATAGATAAACTAGTAGTTTCTTCCCCTGTTCCCCTCGCTTCACTCCGAACTCCCTGTCTCTCTTTATCTTTCTCAACTTTATTTTTACCACCTCTTCTTCTTATTTCCGGCAGCTCAACATTTTTCACAAACCCAACAGAAACAAACATGTTTTCTAATGTAACGACCCCACCGGTCATTTTGCGTATCAGGACCTCGTTCCCCTAAATGAGACTTCCCATAGCTGCTTATTATGATTTATGACTTGCAGGGACGGGTGGTTCGGGATGCGGAAGCGTTTAGAGTGTATAGGAACACTTGGTTCCTTAAGGTTGGCCTTTAAGGCCAAAGTTTGACTTCGGTCAACATTTTGAGTAAACGACCTCGGAATCGAGTTTTGACGGTTCTGATAGCTTCGTATGATGATTTTGGACTTGGGCGTATGTTCGGAATGGGTTTTGGATGACCCGGGATGTTTCGGCGCCTAATATCGAAATTAGAGTTGTCATAAGTTTAAAATTAGGGTTGGAATGTGTTTTTGTGCTATTAAGGTTCGAACAGAATTTCGAGACCGTGAATAGTTCTGTTATGTCATTTATGAATTGCTTGCAAAATTTGGTATCATTCCGAGTAGTATAGGTCGGTTCGGTGCATTGAAAACGAATTCTAAAACTATAAGTTCAAAGTTTGATTCCATTTGGTTTTGGGGTCGAATTCTTAGTTTCATTGTTGTTTTTCACATTCCGAAAATTCGAGCGAGTCCATATCATGAATACAGACTTGCCAGTGCCTTTGGACAGGGTCTTGAGGGGCTCGGGTGAGTTTCGTACCCCCCAGAGTTAAATTCAAAACACAAGATTTTCACTAACTGGTTTCCTTCAGTGCGATCGCAGGTGCATTAATGCGATCGCATAGAAGGAGTTGGCAGGGTATGGGAAAATGCCCTGTGCGATCGCATGGGCTTGTCTGCGTTCGCACAGTGGTGATTCGTGGCCTGGCCCAGTTTTTCTCTGCGTTCGCACAGTGGTGATTTGTGGCCTGGCCCAGTTTGTTCTCTGCGTTCGCATCCCCTCCCCCGCAATCGCACAGGCCTGGCCCAATTACTCTCCGCGATCATAAGTCCCCTTGTGCGATCACACAGTAGACTTTCAGGGGGGTTCTGGCTGTTGACTTCTGCGATTGCACTGCCCCAGCTGCGATCGCACGCAAGGGGCAGCTGGGCAGTGTTTGTTTTAAACGGGACTTAGTCCCATTTTAACCATTTTTCTTCACTTGTGGCGATTTTGGGAGCTTTCAAAGAAGAGATTTCACCTAGCAACTGAGAGGTAAGTGATTCCTATTATAATTTAAGTTGAATACTTGAATTTTTATGTATATTAACACACTAATTAGTGGAAAATCATGGATTAGAGTGAAAACCCTAGGTTTTATGGAAAATGGGAGAATTTCCAAGAAATTTGCCATGGAATCACACAAAAACTATATATCAATGATCCGTAGTCTATGGGTAATTGATTCCTTCAAAAATATTCGGAATCCGAGAATGTGGGCCCCGGGGTGTATTTTAAGATTTTTCAAGTAAGGTGAAATAACTAAGTAAATAGGAGAATTCCATACTTTTGAGCATAAATTGATATATTTGTATAACATTTGGCTAATTTCGAGTCTTGGGTGACGGGTTTGGAGTTTTCGGGCGCGTTCTTGACCCGGAGAGTAGGTTCGACACAAGGTGAGTCTCCTTTCTAACCTTGTAAGAGGGAATTGTCCCCATAGGTGATTATAAATGGTTGTTTGCCCTTATTTGCGGGAGCTACGCATGCACGAAGTGACGAGAGCCCGTGCGTAGCTACTATTTTGCCTTGTCGGGTAGTTTAGGACTCACGAGCATGCTTTACGTGTTATATCTGTGATCTTGCATATGGTCTAAGTAGTCTAATATCCTCGAATCTCTCATGTGAAGGCCTAAGAAGTTATGCTTTGAAGTTGACATTATTAAATTCTTACCATGTTAGTATGTTCCCTTCTAAATTATCTGGAATCTTCTACTAATCATGTATTTATACGGGAACCCGAGTCGCATGAATGATTCGTGAGCGGGGTAGTCCTAGTATTATGTTAACCCGAGTCGCATGAATGATTCGTGAGCGGGGTAGTCTTAGTATGATATTATCCGTTTCTCATGTTCGATTCGCGAGCGGGGAAGATAGATGCATCTATGGTTCGGGCCGTTCAACCCTCGGCAGTGCACATTTACTTTTCACGTCGTAACAGTCGTACGTTCATAGCCTGTTATATGTTTGGTAATTTATGAGAAGCCCTGTAATTGTAACTGTTGATTTTATGAAAGAAAGAAGGTTAAGCAGCTTGTATGCCATGGAAAGGGATGGCGTGAGGGTACTAGAGAATGTTATCAGATGCTCATTTCCTTATTACTGTTCATTACTGCTATTACTGATTAGCCTATATTCATTTCATATTGTCTTACCCTAGTAGGTATCACGTCGACCTCTCGTCACTACTTCTTCGAGGTTAGGAGGGATACTCACTGGGTACATATCTGTTTATGTACTTATGCTACGCTTATATACTTAATTGTACAGGTTCTAAGGCTGGTGCATTTGGTTACCCGACCGGAGCTTGATCCTGAGAGTATATTCTGGACCTGACTTCACGGTGAGCTGTTTCCCTTGGTGATTCTCAGCAGCACTATGGAGTTATCTTTTGTGTATTTCTGTCTACTTCTTCAGACAGTAGCACAGTTAATTTCATCTTTTGTCTATTCTACTAGTTTGCCTGTGGACTTGTGACACTAGTTCTTGGGACACACATAGTAGACTTTATATTTTTGGAACTGTATATGTTGGTTCATGATCCTTGTGGCTACATTACTTAAGTTGGATAATTTATCCGCTTCCACTTAAACGTTTTAAGCTTAAAATTTGTTAAGTGTGGGGATGTTTTACCAAATAAGGAAATTCACTAGTAAACAAATTGTTGGCTTGCCTGACCCCGGTGTTGGGCGCCATCACGACCTGAGTTAGGATTTTGGGTCGTGACAACATTGTATCAGAGCTCTAGGTTCACGTAGGTTTCACAAGTCACGGGCAAACCTAATAGAGTCTCGCGGATCGATACGGAGACGTCTGTATTTATCTTCGGGAGGCTATAGGGTGTTAGGAAAACTCTCTTTATTCATGTTCTATCGTGCACTTTATGGTTTACTAAATCTCATTCTTCTATTCTCTCACAGATGGTGAGGACGCATACATCTGACGTTCTAGACCCGGGAGATGCCACTACCCCCGCCGCCCGAGGCCGTGGCAGAGGTCGGGGGAGGGCACCGGCCCGAGGTAGGGGACGAGGGCATACCAGAGCTGTTCCAGTAGCACACCCAGCAGATCCGGCAGAAGATCCTATTACAGAGGAGCAGGGCGAGGTGCCCCCAGCAGATCCTGTCCCAGTGGACTTTATGACGGCGCCAGGCTTCCAGGAGGTCATGGGCCGTATGATGAGATTCATGGACACTATGACGCAGGCTGGTTTATTTCCAGTGGATCCTGCCACATCTCAGGCAGGAGGGGGAGTCCAGACCCCTACTGCCCAGGCCGCAGGCCATGCAGCAGCAGTTTATCAGACCTCGGGTACACTGCTTGTGGGTGGGGCCTAGCCTGTAGCAGCAGCACCTGAGCTCAGACCAGTTGCGGACGGCGATCCGCAGAAGTTACTGGATAGATGGACCCAATTGCACCCTCCTATCTTTGGAGGTGAGAAAGGCGAGCATGCCCAGGATTTCATTGATAGGTGTAGGGACAGACTGCACAACATGAGGATACTGGAGTCCCATGGAGTTGACTTCACTACCTTCCAGTTAGAGGGCAGAGCTCGCAGATGGTGGCAGTCCTATATTCTCAGCAAGCCAGCAGATTATCCTCTTATCACTTGGGAGCAGTTCACTCAGATGTTTCTAGACAGATATATCCCACCATCTGAGAGGGCAAAGCTACGGTATCAGTTTGAGCAGCTGGAGCATGGACATATGTTAGTGACAGATTATGAGGCTAGATTTTCAGAGTTGTCTCGCCATGCACTCATGATACTACCTACCGATGCTGAGAGAGTGCGGAGATTTATAGCCGGGTTTCATCCAGGCATTAGGGCTAACATGGCCTGAGAGGTGGAGATGGGGACTCCTTATCAGCTGGTAGTGGAGATTGCTCGTAGGATCGAGGGTTACCGATCGAGGATCAGGGAGCAGACATCGCAGGATAAGAGAGCCAGATATTCCGTGGATTTCAGAGGTGCCCCAGCTAGGGGCAGAGGTCAGTTTGGTAGGGGTCAGCCCACCAGGCCCCCATATTCAGCACCCCCACCACCACCTCCTCGTGGTGCTCCAGTGAAACCTTACTTCAGTGTTATGCCAGAGGGTTCTTATCGTCCCCCAGTTATCCAGGGTTCTTCTTCAGGGCAGCAGGCCATGCCTACGGGGAGATGTTATGAGTGCGGGGATTCCGGCCATTTCAAGAGGATTTGTCCCAGGTTGCGGGACAAGGCAGTGCAGTAGGGTTATCAGCCTATGAGTCCAGCACCAGCATTCAGGCCACCTAAAGGTGGAGGACAGGTCGGCTGGGGTCGTCCTAGAGGTGGAGGCCAATCAGGGGGAGGTCAGTCAGCTCCTGTTCACTCTGGCGGAGTTCAGTCTTCTGGTTCTCCAGCTAGATTCTATGCTATTCCGGCTAGATCAGATGCAGTGGCCTTAGACGCCATGATCACAGGTATTATTTCAGTATGTGGTAGAGAGGCATCAGTGTTATTTGATCCTGGATCCACTTATTCCTATGTTTCAGCCTTATTTGCTCATTTCCTGGATGTTCCTCGTAAGTCCTTGGGTTCTCCTATATATGTGTCCACTCCTGTGGGCGATTCTGTGGTGGTAGAACGGATTATCGATCTTGTGTGATCACCTTTTGTGGGTTCGAGACCAGAGCGGACCTTTTGTTGCTCGACATGGTTGATTTTGAGGTTATTCTAGGCATGGATTGGCTATCTCCTTATCGTGTCGTGCTAGATTTCCATGCCAAGACAGTTACTTTAGCAAGCCCGAGTTGCCTAGGCTGGAGTGGAGAGGTTCCTCAGTTAGTGCAGCCAGCCGGGTTGTTTCATTCCAGAAGGCTTGACATATGGTCGAGAAGGGTTGTCTGGCCTATCTTGCTTATGTGCGGGACACCACCGCCGAGTCTCCGACGATTGATTCAGTGCCAGGGGTTCGAGAGTTTGCTGATGTATTTCCTTCAGAACTTCCAGGCATGCCTCCGGATCGTGATATTGATTTCTGCATTGATTTAGCTCCAGGCACCCAGCCTATATCTATTCCTCCGTACGGTATGGCTCCGAAGGAGTTGCAGGAACAGCTTGATGAGTTGTTAGCTAAGGGGTTCATCAGACCGAGTGTATCGCCGTGGGTGCTCCAGTTCTATTCGTGAAGAAGAAGGATGGGTCCATGAGGATGTGTATTGATTACCGCCAGTTGAACAAGGTCACCATTAAGAACAAGTATCCTTTGCCGCGCATCGATGATTTGTTTGAATAGTTGCAGGGTGCTCGGGTGTTTTCTAAGATTGATTTGAGATCGGGATATCATCAGTTAAAGATCCGGGCCTCAGATGTTCCGAAGACTGCTTTTCGTACGAGATATGGCCATTATGAGTTCCTGGTGATGTCCTTTGGATTGACTAATGCCCCAGCGGCATTTATGGACTTGATGAACAGGGTATTCAGGCCATATATTGATTTATTTGTCATTGTCTTCATTGATGACATTTTGATTTACTCACGTAGCCTGGGGGAGCACGAGCAGCATTTGAGAGTTGTGCTCCAGACTTTGCGAGAACAGAAGCTATATGCTAAGTTCTCCAAGTGTGAGTTCTAGTTGGATTCCGTGGCATTCTTGGGGCATGTGGTATCCAGAGAGGGTATCAAGGTTGATCCTCAGAAGATTGAGGCGGTTCAGAGTTGGCCGCGTCCTACTTCAACTACCGAGATCAAGAGCTTTTTGGGCCTAGCAGGCTATTACCGCCGATTTGTGGAGGGATTCTCTTCTATTGCGGCTCCATTGACTAGATTGACTCAGAAGAATGCCCCGTTCCGATGGTCCGACGAGTGTGAGGCGAGCATTTTGAAGCTCAAGACAGCATTAACCTCAGCACCAGTTCTGGTATTGCCTTCCAGTTCTGGGATGTACACAGTATATTGCGACGCTTCACGTGTTGGATTGGGGTGTGTGTTGATGCAGGAAAGGAGAGTTATTGCTTATGCTTCGCGCCAGCTAAAGGTTCATGAGAAGAATTACCATGTGCACGATTTGGAGTTGGCGGCGATTGTTCATGCTCTTAAGATTTGGAGGCACTACTTGTATGGGGTGTCCTGTGAGGTTTATACAGACCACCGTAGCTTACAAAACTTGTTCAAACAGAGGGATCTTAATTTGAGGCAGCGCAGGTGGCTTGAGTTGCTGAAGGATTATGACATCACCATTCTTTATCATCCGGGCAAGGCGAATGTGGTAGCAGATGCTTTGAGAAGGAAGGCGGAGAGTATGGGTAGCTTGGCTTATATTGCAGCAGAGGAGAGACCTCTAGCCTGGTGAGATTAGACCTTTCAGAGCCTCATCGAGTTCTAGCACATGTGGTTGCTCAGTCTTCGTTATTGGGTGAAATTAAGGCTCGATAGTTTGATGATCCGTGTTTGGCAGAGCTTCGGGAGACAATGGTACAGGGTGTTTCCAAGGAGGTTACTATTGGCGAGGATAGTGTTCTGAGACTTCAAGGCCGTTTATGTGTTCCTAATGTTGATGGCCTGAGGGAGAGGATTTTAGAGGAGGTACACAGTTCTCGATATTATGTTCATCCTGGTGCTACGAAGATGTATCGTGATTTGAAGCAACATTACTGGTGGAGGCGGATGAAGAGGGACATTGTGGAGTATGTGACTAGGTGTCTTAACTGCCTACAGGTTAAGTATGAGCACCAGAGGCCAGGAGGCCTACTTCAGCAGATGCCCATTCTTGAGTGGAAGTGGGAGCGCATCACTATGGACTTCGTGGTTGGGTTGCTTCGGACTTTGCGGAAGGTTGACGCGGTTTGGGTGATTGTGGATAGATTGACCGAATCGGCGCATTTCATTCCAGTGGCAACTACTTATACTTCTGAGAGGTTGGCCCAGATTTACATTCGGGAGATAGTCCGGTTGCACGGTGTGGCAGTGTCCATTATATCAGATCGAGGTCCTCAGTTCACCTCGCATTTCTGAAGAGCATTGCATAGTGAGATGGGCATCCATATTGATCTCAGCACATCATTTCACCCTCAGACTGATGGTCAGTCGGAGCGGACAGTTCAGATATTATAGGACATGCTCAGGGCATGTGTGATTGACTTTGGAGGTCATTGGGACCCGTTCTTGCCTTTGGCCAATTGTTTTTATAATAACAGTTATCAGTCCAGCATCGAGATGGCTCCATTTGAGGCTTTGTATGGTCGTCGATGTCGTTCTCCTATCGGGTGGTTTGAGCCTGGCGAGGCTAGGTTATATGGCACCGACCTGGTGAGAGATTCTTTGGAGAAAGTGAAGTTTATTCAGGAGAGGCTCCACACAGCACAGTCCAGACAGAAGAGTTACGCGGATTAGAAGGCGCGTGATGTGTCATTTATGGAGGGAGATAAGGTTGTGTTGAAAGTCTCACCGATGAAGGGTATTATGAGGTTCGGGAAGAAGGGCAAGTTGCGCCCGAGGTTTATATGTCCTTTCGAAGTATTAAGGCGAGTTGGAGGGGTTGATTATGAGCTTGCTTTACCTCCCAGTTTATCAGGAGTTCATCCGGTCTTTCATGTATCCATGCTCCGGAGGTACCACGCCGACTTCTCTCACGTGGTTGATTTCAGCACTATTCAGTTGGATGAGAAGTTGGGCTACGAGGAGGAGCCAGTTGCTACAGGCAGGATCGCTAGTTAAGATTGAAGAAAGTTTCTGTCGTAAAGGTCCAGTGGAAGGGCCAACCAGTCGAAGAGGCGACCTGGTAGTCCGAGGAGGACATGCGGAACAAATATCCACATTTATTCAGTACTTCAGGTATGATTCTAGACCCGTTCGAGGACGAACGTTTGTTTAAGAGGTGGAGAATGTAACGACCCGACCGATCATTTTGCGTATCAGGACCTCGTTCCCCTAAATGAGACTTCTCGTAGCGGCTTATTATGATTTATGACTTGCGTAGACGGGTGGTTCGGGATTCGAAAGTGTTTAGAGTGGTATAGGAACACTTGGTTCCTTAAGGTTAGCCTTTAAGGCCAAAGTTTGACTTCAGTCAACATTTTGAGTAAACGGCCTCGGAATCGAGTTTCGACGATTCCGGTAGCTTCGTATGATGATTTCAGACTTGGGCGTATGTTCGGAATGGGTTTTGGATGACCCGGGGGTGTTTCGCTGCCCAATATCGAAATTAGAGTTTCCTTAAGTTTGAAATCTGGGTTGGAACGTGTTTTTGTGTTATCGAGGTCCGAACGGAATTTCGAGATAGTGAATAGTTTTGTTATGTCATTTATGACTTGCTTGCAAATTTTGGTGTCATTCCGTGTAGTATAGGTCGGTTCGGCGCATTGAAAGCGAATTCTAGAACTTTAAGTTCAAAGTTTGATTCAATTTGGTTTTGGGGTCGAATTCTTTGTTTCGTTGTTGTTTTTCACGTTCCGAAAATTCGAGTGAGTCCATATCATGAATACAGACCTGTCAGTGCCTTCGGACGGGGTCCTGAGGGGCTCGGGTGAGTTTCGGAGCCCTCATAGTTAAATTCAAAACACTAGATTTTCACCGACTGGTTTCCTTCAGTGCGATCGCAGGTGCATTAATGCTATCTCATAGAAGGAGTTGGCAGGGTGTGGGAAAATGCCATGTGCGATCGCATGGGCTTGTCTGCGTTCGCACAGTGGTGATTTGTGGCCTGGCCCAGTTTGTTCTCTGCGTTCGCACCCTCTCCCCCGCAATCGCACAGGCCTGGCCCAATTACTCTCCGCGATCGCAAGTCCCCTTGTGCGATCGCACAGTAGACTTTCAGGGGGGTCCTGGCCATTGACTTCTGCGATTACACTGCCCCAGCTGCGATCGCACGCAAGGGGCAGCTGGGCAGTGTTTGTTTTAAACGGGACTTAGTCCTATTTTAGCCATTTTTCTTCACTTGTGGCGATTTTGGGAGCTTTCAAAGAAGAGATTTCTCCTAGCAACTGAGAGGTAAGTGATTCCTATTATAATTTAAGTTGAATACTTGAATTTTTATGTAGATTAACACACTAATTAGTGGAAAATCATGGGTTAGAGTGAAAAACCTAGGTTCTATGGAAAATGGGAGAATTTCCAAGAAATTTGCCATGGAATCACACAAAAGTTATATATTAATGATCCGTAGGCTATGGGTAATTGATTCCTTCAAAAATTTCCGGAATCCGAGCATGTGGGCCCGGGGTGTGTTTTAAGAATTTTAAATTAAGGTGAAATAACTAAGTAAATAGGAGAATTCCATACTTTTGAGCATAAATTGATATATTTGTATAACATTTGGCCAGTTTCGAGTTCTTGGGTGACGAGTTTGGAGTTTTCGGGCGCGTTCTTGACCCGGAGAGTAGGTTCGACACAAGGTGAGTCTCCTTTCTAACCTTTTAAGAGGGAATTGTCCCTATAGGTGATTATAAATGGTTGTTTGCCCCTATTTGCGGGGGCTACGCACGCACGAAGTGATGAGAGCCCGTGCGTAGCTACTATTTTACCTTTTCGGGTAGTTTAGGACTCACGAGCATGCTTTACGTGTTATATCTGTGATCTTGCATATGGTCTAAGTAGTCTAATATCCTCGAATCTCTCATGTGAAGGCCTAAGAAGTTATTCTTTGAAGTTGACATTATTAAATTCTCACCCTGTTAGTATGTTCCCTGCTAAATTATCTGGAATCTCCTGCTAATCATGTATTTATACGGGAACCCGAGTCGCATGAATGATTCGTGAGCGGGGTAGTCATAGTATTATATTAACCATGTCGCATGTTCGATTCGCGAGCGGGGCAGGTAGATGCATTTATAGTTCGGGTCGTTCGACCCTCGACAGTGCACATTTACTTTTCACGTCGTAACAACCGTACGTTCATAGCATGTTATATGTTTTGTAATTTATGAGAAGCCCTGTAATTGTAACTGTTGATTTTATGAATGAAAGAAGGTTAAGCAGCTTGTATGCCATGGAAAGGGATGGCGTGAGGGTACTAGAGAATGTTTTCAGATGCTCATTTCCTTATTATTGTTCATTACTGCTATTACTGATTAGCCTATATTCATTTCATATTGCCTGACCCTAGTAGTTATCACGTCGACCTCTCGTCACTACTTCTTCGAGGTTAGGCGGGATACTCACTGGGTACATATCTGTTTATGTACTCATACTACGTTTCTGTACTTAATTGTACAAGTTCTAAGACTGGTACATCTGGTTAGCCGACTGGAGCTTGATCCTGAGAGTATATTCTGGACCTGACTTCACGGTGAGCTGTTTCCCTTGGTGATTCTCAGCAGCACTATGGAGTTATATTTTGTGTATTTCTGTCTACTTCTTCAGGCAGTAGCACAGTTTATTTCATCTTTTGTATATTCTACTAGTTCCCCTGTGGACTTATGACACTAGTTCCTGGCACACACATAGTAGACTTTATATTTTTGGAACTGTATATGTTGGTTCATGATCCTTGTGGCTACATTACTTAAGTTGGCTAATTTATCCGCTTCCACTTAAACGTTTTAAGCTTAAAATTTGGTAAGTGTGGGGATGTTTTATCAAATAAGGAAATTTCACTAGTAAACAAACTGTTGGCTTGCCTGACCCCAGTGTTGGGCGCCATCACGACCTGAGTTAGTATTTTGGGTCGTGACATCTAAGTTCTCCGCTATTTTAGAAACATTCTCATGATTGATCTTTGGTACAGATGATACCTATTCAGAATCAGATGATCATGTTGCTTCCGCAGTAGCAGATTTAAACGAATCACTTGAATTGTCTTATTCTTGAGACTGACTGTCTTGTAGTTTGGCATTCAATTTTCTGGCGAGAGAATTTGTAGCCACTGTTTTTCTGGCAAGCATAGCCTTCTTTTTATGGGTTCTGGACTAGGGCTAGGTTGAGGAATACTGGGACACGATTGAGAATGAGTTGGACTTGGTGGTGGAGGTGTTGAAGAAGTAGAAGATAGAGTAACAAGTGGTGGTGTACCAGGGTTATTCGAAGGGTTGGACATTTTTTATTAAAGATGGAAGAAGAAGATTTTGGATTGAGAATGAGGGCAAGGAAGATGAAAGGGCTTCGACGGTTGTAGAGTTAGTGAATGATTTCAGAGGTGATGATGGGTGTTTTAAAAGAGAGAAGTAATTAATATATAACGGCAACCTTTTTGAGTCAAATAGAGGTCTTATCACCTCTGCAACTGATCAATTAGAGGTGACGGTTACTGCTTCCTTAGGTTCTAGGCAGTTCAATTTTATTGGACTCTTCGGGTAGACGGAATTGGTTCATAAGTGGGATAATGATAAATTTTGAAAAGATCTTTAAAAGGTAGAGTTCTGCTCATGATTGACAATTAATATTTCAAAGTGTGTATAGTAGAGAACACATACCTCGCCTTTCAGATGAACCAGCACTGATGAACCAGGTTAATCATGTCAGAGTCTTCTTGATCAAGCCTCAATTTTCAACAATAGAGAAAACAGCATTAGTAACCAGTGTCATCTCAAAACATGGCAAAAGAGTATGTTATTTACAGCATGAGACTGAGTAACAATTAATCTGATTATTTACACAAATTTCAGAATTTCTAGCCAAAAGATACAAAAAAAAATTTCATGTACATTCTGAACTGGTTCAATTAGGTGATCTTAATCATCCCTAATTCGAACTTGTTCCTTTCAAAATACTCTTTACTTAGTGCTTTTGTAAAGATGTCAGCAATCTGTTTATCAGTAGCACAAAATTCAATAGAGATCAATCCCTTCTCATAATTATCCCTTAAAAATGATGTCTAACATATATGTGCTTTGTCCTTTTATGATGAATGGGGTTCTTTGTCATACTTATAGCACTAGTGTTATCACAAAAGATAGGGATACATCCAACATCGATTCCAAAATCCAGCAGTTGCTGTTTAATCCACAATAATTGAGCACAACATGAAGTTGCAGCCACATACTCAGCCTCAGCAGTAGATATAGCTATAGAATTCTTCTGTTTAGTGGCCAAAGACACAAGACATGAGCCCAGAAAATGTGCCATACCTGAGGTGCTCTTTCTATCCACTAGAAAACTTTCATAGTCAGGATCAGCATATCCCACAATATTAAAGTTACTACCTTTTGGATACCAAAGACATATATCAGTGGTGCCTTTTAAGTATCTCAAGATTCTCTTTACTGCAGTTAGGTGGGATTTTTTTGGATTAGCCTGAAATCTTGCACAAAGTCCTACACTGAAAACAATGTCAGGTCTACTAGCAGTGAGATACAACAGTGAACCAATCATTCCCCTATACAACTTTTGATCAACAGATGAACTAGGTTCATCTACATGTAGTTTTGTGGTTGTTGCAAATAGGAGTGTCAATTTTTTTGGAATCTTCCATTTTAAATCTTTTAAGCAACTCTTTCACATACTTTTGTTGATGGATCATAGTTCCATTTGAATTTTGTTTAATTTGTAAGCCTACAAATAAATTAAGCTCATCCATCATGCTCATTTCAAATTCACTCCCCATTAGTTTAGCAAATTCTTTACTTAGATTTCAGTAGTTGCTTCAAAGATTATGTCATCTACATATATCTGAACTACCAAGAGATCTTTACCTTTTACCTTTAAGAATAAAGTACTATCAATTTTACTCTCTTGTAGTCATGCTCAAGAAAGAATTTTGATAACCTTTCATACCATGCTCTGGGGGCTTGCTTAAGTCCATATAGTGCTTTGTCAAGTTTGTACATATGATCAGGATTCTCCTTGGTCTCAAACCCCGGAGGTTGCTTGACAAACACTTCTTCCTTTAGATATCCATTTATGAAGGCACTCTTGACATCCATCTGGTGAAGGGTGAATTCCATGTAAGCAGCAAAGGCTATGAGGAGTCTTATTGCCTCCAGCCTTGCCACTGGAGAAAAAGTTTCATCATAGTCTATGCCTTCCTCCTGACTGTATCCTTGAACCACCAATCTTGCCTTGTTTCTTGTAACTGTTCCATCTTCATCAAGTTTGTTTCTGAAGACCCATTTTGTGCCAATTACTGATCTATCCAAGGATCTTGGTACCAGATGCCAAACTCGACTTCTTTCAAATTGGTTAAGTTCATCTTGCATTGTATTTACCCAGTCTACATCATGTAAAGACTCAGCAACATTTTTAGGTTCAATAAAAGATAGGAAAACATCAAAAGCACAAAGATTTTTCAAAGAGGATCTGGTTTTGATTCCAGAGGTTGGATCAGTGATAATGATCTCAATAGGGTGAGAACTTTGATATCTGTATGGTTTCACAACCAACTGGTTATTTCTTGAAGTTCCTTCAGTGCCTTGTTGGTGTGGAACGGGATCAGGTACAGGTTCCAATGAGGTTTGGAAATTAGTTTGTTGCTCAGTTCCCCCTGTCATGTTGCCAGGGAGGGATGAACCTATTCCTTCCTCCAGTGTTGCTCCAATTTGGACTGAGTTTCTGACCAATCCAATTTCTTCATCCTCTTGTTCCTGTTTTTCAGAAAGAGTGTTAGTTTCATCAAAAAGTACATGCACGCTTTCTTCAACACACATAGTTCTTTTGTTATAAACGTTATAAGACTTACTACGTGAAGAATATCCCAAGAATACTCCCTCATCACTTCTGGGATCAAACTTACCTAAGGAGTCTTTACCATTGTTGTGCACAAAGCACTTGCAACCAAAAGCCCTAAGGCGGGATATATTGGGCTTTCTCCCTTTAAGTAACTTATAGGGAGTCTTCTCTACAAGTAGTGTTCTTGTCATGCACCTATTTATGATTTAGCATATAGTATCAATAGCTTCTGCTCAGAAGCTATGAGGTAGTTTACTAGAAAGAAGCATAGTCCTAGCCATATCTTCAAGTGTCCTATTCTTTCTTTCAACCACTTCGTTTTGTTGTGGAGTTCTGGGGGCAAAAAAGTTGTGATCTATGCCATGCTCGTCACAAAATTCAGCAAATTTAGCATTTTCAAATTCAGTGCATGATCAGACCTAATTGATGCAAGTTGATTTCCTAATTTTTTTGAGTTTTTCTAACAAAAGAAGTAAACATGTAGAATGCCTCATTTTTGGATGTTAGGAACAATGTCCAGGTAAATCTAGAATAGTCATCAACAAGCACCATCACATATTTCTTACCACCTTTCTTAAGGTTCTCATAGGACCACAAAAATCCATATGGACCAGTTCCATTGTTCTGGTGGTACTTACTATTTTCTTGCTTTTGAAAGAGGATCTTACCTGCTTTCCCCTTGCACAAGCCTCACAAAATTTGTCTTCCTTGAACTTAATGTTAGGCAGACCTATCACTAAGTCCTTGGAGACTAGTTTGATGAGTTGACTCAGACTTGCATGTCCAAGTCTCTTATGCCAAAGGAGGGGATCACTATCAAGCATACTAAAGCATGTTAATTCATTTTTTGAAAGTGTGGACAAATCTATAATGTATATATTGTTCACTCTTTTTCCCTGCAAAACAATCTTGTCAGTGATAAGTTATTGCAAAACATTTTGTAGAGGTGAATGCTACCAAGTTACCTCTGTCACACAGTTGTGACACGCTGATTAGGCTATATTTCAATCCATCTATCAGGTAGACATTCTTAATGGAACGTGTATCATCCTTACCTACCTTACCAACCCCAATGATTTCACCATTCTTTCCATTTCCAAAGGAGACATCTCCTTCTTTGAGGTCCTCAAGTGAAAGGAACTGGTCCTTGTTACCAGTCATGTGTTTTGAGCAGCCACTATCCATGTACCATATTTGGCTACTTTCCTTTCACTTGAATCTACAAATGAAAATCATGGGTTAATCTTAGGAACCCAAAGGGACCCAAACCTTTCTATAATCAAAAGGGTGAATTAAATTCCTTTTATCCCAATTTGGTAACCAATTCTTCCCTCGCACAAAACTTTTATTCTTTTGACTGGCCTGCTCTTTTGCATTGCATTCACTTTTGTAGTGACCAGTCTTACCATAGTGGGTACAGATTTTGTTCTCAGGAAGGGTGAGGTACTTGCTTTTAGGATCCCATTTAGTCAGTTGACTCCCAAAGCCAAGTCCTCTCCTATTGCTACTATGATGTTCTTGTAGCCATGTCAAAGCATCGGAAGATCTGTTCCATTTACAAGTTCTGCCTAGTTCATGCTTGAACTTACCAAGTTCCTCCTTCAACACTCTTATATGTTCATCCTTCCTATACAACTCATCTTTTAGTTTACCTACATTTTCTTCTAAGGTGAGTTGAGAGTTGTCAGCTATCTTCTTACTGGTTCCTAGTTTCAGTTTTAGATTTTCAGATTTTAACTCTAGGACATTTGTCTCAAGTGGATGAACCTGGTTCTTCAGAGCGGTGTTTTCACTCACAGTCTCACTTACCTCTTAGTTCCAGGTTTTTACACTTTGCTTTTAAAATTACACACTCCTTAGACAGTTGTTCCTTTTTCTTATTAATTACTTCAGATTCATCAATGAAGTCTAGCAGTAATTCAGAGAGTTTTTCTTTGGAAAAGAACTTAATCTTGCCTTTGAGATGAAATATACTTACCTCAGATTCCTCATGAGATTCCTCATCTGATTCACCAATTTCCATAAGTGCTTGTTCATCTCCATCTTCATCATTTGAACTTTCTCCCCAAGCAGCGACTGTAACCTTAGTTGATACTTTGTTTTTCTTGAGATGAACATGTTCCTTCTTCCGGTTCCTTCGTTCAGACCTTTCCGTTTTCCATTCAACTTCCCACTGAGGAAAGTTCTTGATGTGATGATCAGTCTTCCCACATTTGTAGCAGCCTTCAATAATCATTTTTTCTGGTACCCTTGCCTTGCTGCAGTTTCCACCTCTTGAGGAGCCCTTTCCTCTCACAATATATTTCTTGAAATCCTTGGTGATCATAGCCATTTCATCTTCTTCCAGATCTGCTCTGTCACGACCCCAAATTCATAAGGTCGTGATGGCGTCGGACATCATTGTCAGGCAAGCCAATCATCAAATAGGTAAGTAAAATTTTCCTGTTTTAGCATTTATGAAAATCATTACCTTTCACTTTATTACATAATAACTGAATAAAATATGTTAAGTAAATACAATGGTTTAAATATTCTATTTTAGAAAATATATCCTAAACACATCCCAGAACCCGGTGTCACAAGTACATGAGCAATTTCTAAGAATTTTACAATTTCTACAAAGCTTGTCCGAAATACAATTGGACAAGGAAATTAAAATAAAATAATACAATACGGGGGAGACTCTGTCAGCTGCGGATCGCCTCCGGATAATGCAGATCGCTCCAAACCAGCCACATCGTTATGAAGGTACATGTGCAATACAAATGCACAGTAAGTGTAGCATGAGTACGAAAACAACGTGTACTCAGTAAGTCGCCCGCCTAACCTCAGAGATATAGTGACGAGAGGTCGAATTAGACACTTGCTAGAGGTCAATTTAGTATATTCAAGTGAGATGCTAAGCATGAGTATCATAGGCAAATTTAATAATAATCAAGGATAAGAAATATAACACATTAAATCTTCGTCATTTCAGTTAGCAATTTTTCAACTTCTTAGGCCAATAAACAGTAATAATTACAGGAAATACGCAACAATTATCATGCGCAAGAAGATGCCGAGGGTCGAACGGCGGCGACCAACAATAATAAAATGTGCACTGCCGAGGGTCGAACGGCCCGAACCATAGATGCATCTATCTGCCCCGCTCGCGAATCGAACATGCGACACGGTTAACATAATACTAGGGCTACCCCGCTCGCGAATCATACCTGCGACTCGGGTCCCCGTATAAATATACATAAATACAGGGTCATCCTGCACGCGAATCATACATGCGACTCAGGCACCCAAAGTTACACATATTCACACCAATAAACCACATTTTTATCAGAAAAATTAGTTGTTCAATGAAGTGATAAAATTCTCCTTTTAATAAACATGAGAATAGTATTTAAAACCTTTCTGGAGATTTACTTGCCAATTTCGACAGGGTTCCAAACTCTATAGATTTATCAGAAACACAATGATCCAAGGAAGAATAAATTCTCTTTCTCGGTGTTTAAGAAAAGCAAACTCTATCCTTCTCATAGATTTAGATACTAATTGAAAGCATCACATGATATTTTATTGACAAGGTCACAAGTACAACAAGTAAAGCATGCTAGTGGGTCCTAGACGACCCGGACATGGCATAATAGTAGCTACGCATGGACTCCCGTCACCTCGTGCGTACGTAGCCCCCGCAAATAATAGCATGTATTCATTTGGTTCACCTATGGGGACAATTCCCTCTCACAAAGTTAGAAAGGAGACTTACCTCACTCCGAAATTCCATAACCGGCTTCCAAGCCCTTCCGACGACTCCAACGGACGCACAACGCCCCAATACTATCCAAATAACGACAAACCAATGAAAATATACTCTAATATTTGCAACAATTCAAATTATACAATTTCCCAACTCCGCTCAGTGAATTGACCAAAATGCCCTCGGGCCCACATGCCCGGATTCCAAAATTTCTCAAAGATATACCCTACCCATAGCGTTACTAACTCAAATATACAATTTACTCAAATATTCATGCTCAATTCGTAGTAGAAATCCAAAATACAAATTTTTAGGTCTTTCCTCCAAAATCCCTATTATCCTACTAATTTCCATGTCTAATTCATGTGTAATCCTTGTATTAATCTTAAAAACATGAAGAAATTACCTACCTAATGATGCTTGGTGGAAAACCCCTCTTGAAGCTCCTCAAAATCGCCCACATTAATAAAACAAACGAAGGAAATGGCCAAAATCTCGTTTAAAAGATTACACTGCCCAGAAAACCCCTCTATGCGATCGCATGAAATGCTTTGCGATCGCATAGGCCAACTATGATGCACCAGATTTCCTCTTGTGCGTTTGCATGCCCGCTCTCGCGTTCGCACAGGCCAAGTCCCAGAAGCCCCTAAACATACACCGTGCGATCGCACATTCAACCTCGCGATCACACAAGCCGTAAGCCTGAAGCCTCATTTTTTCCTTCTGTGCGGTCGCACAACTACCCCTGCAATCGCACAAGCCAAAATTCCAGCCCCTCAAATTCCTTCTCTGCGGTCGCACAACTAGGATTGTGATCGCACTGAACCCCCAAAACACTAGAAAACAACAGCAACCAAACACTTGAAAACAACCCAGAACCACCCGGAAACACACTCGAGGCCCTCGGAGCCCTGTCCAATCACACGACTCAGTCCCATAACATCCCACGGACTTGCTCGAGGCCTCAAATCACATCAAACAATGCCAAAATCACTAATCACACTCAAATTCAAACTTTATGAACTTTGAAATTTCCAACTTCTACATCTGATGCCGAAACCTATCAAATCACGTCTGATTGACCCAAAATTTTGCAAACAAGTCATATTCGACATTACGGACCTACTCCAACTTCTGCATTCTGATCCCGATATCAAAATTTCCACTTCCGATCGAATTTCTCAAAAACCTTCAAATTTCTATCTTTAGCCAAATGACTCCAAAATAACCTACGGACATCCGAATTCACTTCTGATCACGTTCCCAACTCCAGAATCACCATATGGAGATATTCCTAGGCTTGAATCCCAAATGGAGATCAATATCATTGAAATGCGCTTCAATTCAAACTTAGGAAATTTCTTCAAAAATGCTGACTTCCACAATATACGCCGAAACACTCCCGGGTTATCCAAAACCCGATCCGGACATACGACCAAGTCCGAAATCATCATGCGAACCTGCAGGAACCTTCAAACCCCGATTCGAAGGTCGTTTACTCAAAATTCCAATCTTAGTCAATTTCTCCAACTTAAGGCTTCTGAAATGAGAATTTTCTTTCCAATTTGACCCCTAACCTCCCGAAATTCAACTCCGACCATGCCCACGAGTCATAATACCTGAAATGGAGCTGCTCATGACTTCAAACCGCTGAACGATGTTCTAGAGCTCAAAACAACCGGTCGGGTTGTTACATGCTTCTTCAGTGATTCTCAGTGCGAGACTTCTTTCCTTCTTGGGAGCATCCATCTTCATTTTCTGCCTTCTAAGTTCATAGGCAGTAAGATTTCCAATTAGCTCATCCAGTTTGAGAGTTGCAATGTTCTTGGATTCTTGGATTGCAGTAATCTTGCTTTCCCAAGAGACTGGCAGAACCTTTATCAAAATCTTCTCAACTTTGTCTTCCTCAAGAAGAGTCCTTCCAAGAGATTTCAGTTTATTAGTCAGTGTAGTGAACCTAGTGTACATCTCTTGAATGGTCTCTCCTTCCTTCATAGGGAAATTCTCATATCGAGAATATAGTAGAGTACCTATGGATATCTTCACTTGAGTAGTTCCTTCATGATCAACTTGCAAAGTCTCTCAAATTTCCTTGGCAGTATTACAACTTTGAATTCTACTGTACTCATCTCGAACAAGTCCACACGCAACCCACTTCTTGGCTTTAGCATTCTTCTCCCACTTTCTCAAATCCTCAGTAGTGCAGTCAGCTCTTGTCTGTGGCACGTCTACTTCTTCAGCATTCTTCTTCATGGTGGCCAAAGGACCATCAGTAACTATGTCCCACAGCTCATAGTCTTCACCAATTATATGATCTGTCATCCGTTTCTTCCACCAGGAGTAGTACTGGCCATTGAAGAGTGGAGGCCTAGCGGTTGATTGTCCTTCCCAGTTCCCAAGTGGTGCACTCATCTTGATCTTTTCCTAAGGTGTTAGCCTCTTCAAGGATAACTTGCTCTGATACCAATTGATGTTCTAAACGTCAATACCACACAAGAGGGGGGTGATTTGTGTGGTATCCAATTTTCGCGTGCACTAGTTATAAAAGGACCAGGTTCTTCTATGTGTTCCAACATCTACTGTTTGCGGAATAATAAATACAGAAAATAAAGAACATAGCGATTTTTACGTGGAAAACACCTGGATCAAAAGGTGAAAAATCACGACCTACTTCCCAGTAGGATTTTCCCAAACTCTTTACTAAATCAGTGAGCCAAACAGCATTTACAAAAACCTTTTGTAAACCTAGGATTACCTCTAATCCCTTTGAGGCAAACTAGCCTCTAGCTATTTGCGACAAACTTCAAGTTAGCTATAACTTGAAACACACGGTACCTATTACATATGCTTCTAGATAAATTTGAAAAGGTACAAGTTGAAATCACCTACTACAAGTAAACTAAACTAAAAGACAACAGTTGGAACTAGTTCTTCTAGCAGGTCCAACTAGCTTCAGAGTCGCACACTTAAATCTCACACGAACTGCTTGCAAAATTGCTTGCTAATTTTGCTCTCAATTCTTGCTTAACTTCTGCTTTTGTGCGTACTTGTATATTAAGAACAATCCGCAATAAATAGGATTAGTAGACGAGAGATTTACTAGAGTTCTAATGCTACTCTTCCTTGGTGGAAGAGTTCTAGTTAATCTCAACTCCTCAATTCCTTCTTTATCTTTGATTCTGTTCTTGCTGAATAAGGAGTCCTTCTCCTTATCATCTTGCAATCTTTTCGATCAGGAGATATCTCTTTATTTCCCAAATTTTGTTTATTTCATGCGTGTGCACCTCACGTGCCATAACTCTACATGTGTCTATGTCTCCAGTGATGGACCTGGTTCATCTTTGAGTTCCTTTGTCAATCTTCAAAACCATTCAATTTCTTGGGCCAACATTGAGCTTAACGTAGATCTCTCTATTGAAATAGGCTCAACTTCTGACAATTTTGTACATTACAGGACTCCTCTTTAATATTAGAATTTAAATACACATTTTATTTTTCTTCTTTTTCCCCTAACAAATCAGGTAATTTTGTTATTTATTTTGTTCTATGTATGTACAAACTAATTGAATTTATGTCCTGAAAAGGAAACCTATACCTGCAAGTTCAACTATATCGATGTTCGATTTGTTTTCTAACTTCAATTAGCTATACTTTCTTATTCAGAATTTAAAATGATTATAGCAATAAGAAATTCTTTATTTAATAGAAAGAAGATGTCGTATGTTGTAAGTAATATCCTGTCAAAGATTAGCACAAGCTCATTGGAAATATGTACTTTTAACTAAACACACACTATATTTAAAAAAAATTGTTGCGGAATATCGTGGGTTAACTAGCACACAATCACACACAAAGCAAATAGAGAAGAAAAATCAACACAAGGATTTAACGAGGTTTGGCTAAGCCTAATCCTCAGGGCAAAAGCAGTGAGAGTTTTCCACTATGAATGAGAAGAAAAGCACAGTCATCTCTAGAATCCCCAACTACAACCCCTATATATAGATCCCAAAAGGTCCCAAAAATATAAGAAAAAGGTTTCCCAATTTGACAAGGACTATAGGTTTTCCTTTCCCAAATCTATTAGGACAATGGCTTTTCCTAAACCTATAAGGATTGTGGTTTTCCTAAAAATACAAGGAAATAATTCAAGACAAAAAATAACAAATCTTCCCCTTGGCTTGAATTCTCTTCATCAACAGGAACAATGTCTCTCTACCTTGCCCTCATCCTTCAAGGGCTCTATCCATTTCCACACACATCAACCAAGTCTAGGAAACGGCTAAACTTGTTAAGAGACTCAATCTCTTTAGCCATAGCACTAATCCGTCGTTTTGGTTCTGTACTCTGAATAGATAATGAGTAGCTATAACACTCAAATGCATCAACGGTCTCTGCAACTGCCAAAGCAAATCCCACTGGATTCGTATATCCAAGAAGATTCACATCAACTACGTTTGCAAACATTTGCGGTCGATTGATCACTCTCTTCTATTTGCATGTTGCAATGTTATATGGTTGTTGTTGTGCAGGTGCATCAACATTATCATCTTGATCAATATTTTGCACCTCCTCATCTTCCTCTACTTTAGAACTACTGGGCGGAGCTTGTGGAGATTCAATTTCTAGCTCTATGCGGTCACTGACACCACGATCTATTTTTGCTATTGCCTTCTCCCTCTGACTGTCCAGTGAGGCAGATTCATCAAATGTTACATCCCTACTGATAATTAGCCCTGGAGTCTTTTGTCTGTGCACCACAACCTATAATGTTTCACTCCAGTTGCATACCCTAGAAATATGCATTTCTTTGACCTCGGCTCAAGTTTTCCATCCTTCACATGAGCATAAGCAGGACAACCAAATATCCTTAAATTTGAATAATCAGCAGGCGAAGCAGACCATACCTCAAAAGGAGTTTTGAACTCAATAGCCGCGGATGGAGATCTGTTTACCAAATAACAAGCTGTATTGATTGCTTCAGCCTAAAAATCTTTGCTAACACATGAGTTTGAAAGCATGCTTCGTGCCCTATCACAAAACGTTCTATTCATACGTTCTGCAACACCATTTTGTTGTGGTGTTCCAACACATGTGTGGTGTCTCACTATGCCCTCTCTGCTGCAGAAATTATTGAACTCATAATTCCAAAATTCCAACCCATTGTCAGTTCGAAGACGCTTAACTTTTCTTTCTGTCTGTCTCTTAACCATCGTCTTCCATTTAACAAATGTCGGAAATGCCTCATCTTTTGTTTTCAGAAAATACACCCACACCATCTTTGAGTAATCATCAATCAAAGTCATAAAATACATGGCACCACTCTTTGAAGGAACTCTGTTTGGATCCTACAAGTCAGAGTGTATATAATCTAACTTGTCTCTGGTCTTGTGCTCGGCTTTCTTGTTGAACCTTACCCTTGTCTGTTTACCAAACACACAATGCTCACAAAAATTCAAAACTTGATTTTTGTACCCATTTAGAAAATTCTTCTTACTCAACAAATACAATACATTATCACTCATATGGCCAAGTCGCAAGTGCCACAACTGAGACTGATTCAGATCACTTTTCCCAGAAGCTACAACAGTTTCCCCTTCAATCACACTGGCATGAAGATGATACAATTTAGAATGTAGTTTACCCTTCATGAGTACCATGGAGACTTTACACACTTTAAGTATTCCATTCTCAGAGTGAAATTTATACCCTTGATCATCCAAAGTCGAAAGAGAAATTAAATTTCTCTTTATCCGAGGAACATGCCAACACTCAATGTTTCTGATAATTTCGTCGAGCATTCTCAATTTGATGTTACCAACCCCCTCTACTGGTAATGGATTATCATCTACCATATAGACAGTCCCACTCATTTGCTTGTAAGTTGCAAACTAATTCTTGTGTGGACACATGTGAAAAGTAGCACCAGAATAAAGAACCCAAGAATTTTGCCCATGTCTAGAACTCACAACACAGACTTCCCCTATATAGTCACTATCATCAGAATTATTGCCAGTGTCAACAATATTTGCCGAATTATCTATTTTCGGCTTCCTTTTTTTCTCCTTCAGCTTAGGACAATCTCTTTTGTAGTGACCTTGCTCCCCGCACTCATAACACTGTTGTTTCCTTGCTCTAGACTTTGATCTGGCGATTGACTCTTTCCTGTTAAAGTCCTTTTGTTGTGTTCTTCCTCTAATCACAAGACCCTCGCCCTCAATTCTGTTGTCTGGAATGATCTTTTTCAACTCTTTAGATTTTAGTGCATTACTAACATCTTCCAGTGAAATGGTGTTTTTCCCATATAGCAGCGCATCGACAAAAGTATCATAAGACGATGGTAAATAATATAACACAATCAAGGCATGATCCTCACTCTCAATTTTGATATCCACATTATTCAGGTCCATTATAATTGAATTAAACTCATCAAGGTGAACTTTAACGGGTGTACCTTCGTTCATACGGAGATTGTATAACCTCTTTTTCAGATAGATGCGGTTTGTCAGCGATTTCTTAGAATACAGATCTTCCAGCTTCTTCCATGTCGTTTCTGCAGAAGTTTCTTCAGCAATTTTCTGAAGAACGCTATCTGTAACACTCATGAAGATCGCACTCAAAGCCTGTCACACCTCCTTTTTCCACTACCCCCGGATTAATGAAAGGGTAATAAGAGAGTTTTTCCACTTTAAGTGACATTATTCGGATTTGGGATTTATTTATTTATTTCAGAGTCACCACCCGATTTTTTGACGATGTTCCGGGACACCGTGTTATTTAAAAATCCCAAACCGAGGAAATTTTGACTCTGTTTTAATTTGTCTGCGACCAGAAATCCGAGTAAGGAATTCTATTAACCCGGGAGAAGGTGTTAGGCATTCTCGAGTTCTGTGGTTCTAGCACGGTCGCTGAACTATTAATATTTGGCCTAATTATCTGATTATTTATATGTTTTAAACCTATTGTGCTTTTAGCCTTTTTTTATTTTTTGGCCGCTTTTATGGATTTATCTTGGACAAGTTACGATGGCGTACACTTATTTGTTTTTGGACACATCGCAAACACGTTACATGAAATGCACCCGTGATTGCTATGTGCAATTTTATTTATTGTTTGGAGTTGAGCGTCGGGGGCACGAGTTTCCACACCCGAATGTAATTTAGGGTAATTTTGAGGTAATATTTGATTGTAGTATTTGATTGTCTACTAAATTTCACACTAACATGAGTATTCTTCAACCTATAGTATGTGTAGAAGATCGTTTTAGGCCTAAATTCACTTAGTCTAAAAGGACGGACATTTGGGCCATGGCCGCATTTTAGCCCAATTCAACCATTTAACCCTTTGGCCAATCCTAATTGTGGCTAGTTATAAAAGAGACAAAGCTATATAATTCTATAAAGGAAACATGCCAACACATGGAGTTTTACAGGAGATTCAACAAATTACTAAGTTACAAGTTATACATTTTAAAAAGGGTCAAGTGCACATTTTTAGCTATAGTAGAATATTGAATTAATGATTTTTCATCAACTTCAGGTAGCCTAGATACATGCCTTCATAAGTATTGAGTATTGTTTGATAGCATTTATACATTTATTGTTGCGAATTCAGAAAGTTTGAAAGATATGAGATGAATCAAAAACGTTTTGGATCACACATTCCTGTTTTGTATATTTTTCGAAAGTCATGGAATCTAGAACGATTATTTTTCAGAACCATAGTAAGTGTTTACAAGGAGACTAATCTGAATACAAACTCATGTGAAATGCCTTTAAATAGAAAAATCTATATTTCTATGTTTCGAATTTCAGCAGGGGTGAATTAAACAATTTTAAGATAGATCACAGGGGGGTTTTGAGGAAAAGAGAACTGTATTGGGCCATTTTCAGTAAATTGGATCAGTTTTGAGAGAATTTCACATTAATAAGAAAACAGGGAAATAAAGCTAAATGCTAATTTAGAATGTCCAGTCCATATTTACAAACCTTAAAATCTGTAGAGACAATTACTTGGCTATTTACGATGAAATACAATTTCCCAAAAAAAGAAAAATAACAAATGAATAATGCTAAAAAAAGAATGAAACATCAGTTGTTACTCCTGTGCGAGCTAGCAGTACTTTGAAACTTTGAAAAAACCTACATTTCATCACTGATTTTAAACCCAAATAGCATGAATTCCTATGTACACTCCAAGGAATGAATCTGACCATTATAAGGGTCAGATTTGATTCCTTTAGTGTTGTTTGACAATACATCTAAGCATATGTGGCCTAAGACCAATATTTAAACACTTTTATGGGGTGAATCTGACCATGAAAAAGGTCAGACTTTTAATCCCACCATGCCAACATTAACCTAAGTTTAGATCTCCATGGACACTTACTTACTGAGTCTCTTTAATGACCAAGAGGACACAAATAAGAGCATCTTAACTATAAGTCCAAAAATTGCTATTTGGACAGTAGTACCAATAGGCTTTTAAGCATTCGCAGGATGAGTCATACCATAAAGGGGGTTTGACTCAACCTTGATGATGTTCTTACACCATTTTTGACAGAGTAGGTTCTTGCCTTTTATGGACTGAATCTAACCATAGAAAGGGGTCAGATTCAACTCCATAAAGGTCCTATTCATCTCATAATTGTTCTGTGATTTTGATTTTTTGGCATTTTTGAGAGGGTGAATCTAACCATTTGAAGGGTTCAGATTCCCTACTCTAAAGCCCCTGTTGATTACCCATTTTTGTACCCTTAAAGGGTGATAAGCTACTGTTTAAGCACCTAATATGGGGTGAATTTGACCATTATAGAGGGTCAAATTCATCTACCCTAGTGCTGTTTCATAATAATATCAAGATTTCTAAGGCCTGGACAAGACCAATATTTAAGCATCTTTATAGGATGAACTTAACCATTAGAGGTTAAGTTCATTACCCTTTGATGCTGTTTTCCAACAAAACCTTTGATTACACAGTCATATAAAAGATAGTTTTAAGATGAAATAGACTTATATAAAATTCAGAGATTNGATTTCCGGCGGGCGGAGGGTGGCGGCTAGGGCTTGTGGTTTAGAGAGATGAGAGAGAGAGACGAACGAGGGGAAAGGGGTGTAATACTTGCAAATTAGGGGGTGGGGTTTGGTTAGTACATAGATATACTAGAGGGAGGGGTGAGTTCTTGGCCGTTCGATTTATTTCGATCAATGGCCAGGATTTAATTGACTAAACCAAAACGAGGTCGTTTGGGGGGTGCTGGGATAGGCGGGGTAAGGGATTTGGGCTGGGTTGTTCGTTTGTAGGGATTGGGTTTGGGCCTGGGTAGTTTCAAGCCCAGGTCCGAAATTGGCTTTTTTTTTTCTCAATTAACTAAAGAACCTAAATAAGTCCAAATCTAATTTAATCCAACAAATGTTAGCAATTAATTTTAAACCTTATTTTTCATCTATTTACATATTAATTAAGAATAAAATAACCAATTATATATTCTTAATTAAATCTATGATTTATCGAATAAAAATGATTAATTGTTATAGTAATTAGTTATTAAAACTACATTACGTTAAATACTCGTCACTCGTCTATTATTTAATTAATTATAAATAATAACTTCATAATTCCTTGATAATATTAATGCAAAATTTTTAATAATTTTGAAAGATGAATTATGGATATGCAAACAATGCAAGTAATTCACAATTAGTTACCGAAAAATCAACAAAATTCATAAAATTCATTGATTTATTGAAATTTTTATAGGACGATACGGCGAGCAAAAATCACATGCTCACAAAGCCCTCTCCTTCAGGTCTACCTTCTTTGTCTCTTTCATCTCTTCAGGAAAATCCTCATCAATTGCCTTCCATAATCCTTGTAACACCAGGGACGATTTCATCATAATCTTCTATAGACTGAAACTAGAACCCCCGTCAAATTTCTCTACTTCGTACTTTGAAGATGATGAAGACATCTTAACCCTAGATTATATGTAGGAACCCGAACCTTGCTCTGATACCAATTGTTGCGAAATATCGTGAGTTAACTAGCACACAATCACACACAAAGCAAATAGAGAAGAAAAATCAACACAAGGATTTAACGAGGTTCGGCTAAGCCTAATCCTCGGGGCAAAAGCAGAGAGAGTTTTCCACTATGAATGAGAAGAAAAGCACAGTACAATATCTAGAATCCCCAACTACAACCCCTATATATCCCAAAATGTCCCAAACATATAAGAGAAAGGTTTTCCAATTTGACAAGGACTATGGTTTTCCTTTCCCAAATCTATTAGGATAATGGATTTTCCTAAACCTATAGGGATTATGATTTTCCTAAAAATACAAGGAAATAATTCAAGCCACAAAATAACAAAAAAATAATAACTTTTGACACACAATATAGTTATAGTAGAGTTAAATAGTTCTGAAATGATATGCTGAAATATTATTTTATGTTGAATTAAAGACTAAAAATGAATGATTAAAAGTAAATGATATTATATAAGCATGACATTAATAAAAGTGGTTAAAACGATAAGGAAAAAAGAGATTATAACAATAGTGTATGAAGAAGTCAAAAGAGAAACAATAAGCATGCCCACAACTGATTTGTTTGGAGTTTTAGAGATCTAAGTGAAGTCAAAAGTATGGTGAAGAATCGAACTTTAACCGAGTCGAACTAATCTTTGATGGAGATCGAGAAGTTTTAACTCTAATCAAATCAAGTTGAATCGAGCTAAAATATTGTCGACCACCAGCTCTTTTTTGCCTGGAATCACGTTATATTTGCTCGAACTCGAGAAACACTTTTCTAATCTGGCTTCTAAAGTTATTTTTAGTTGCCCTCTCGGCTCGACTAGTTGCCCAGCTATATCTAAAATATTTAAATTTATTCTTAAACGTATGGTACATAACTCAATTAGAATCCTCAACTAGCCAATCATTATCATATTTTCCTTCTTTTTAATTGTATATTGTAGTGTTTGACTGAACGATTTTTTAAAAAAAAAAAAGAAATTGGCATGTGATAAAACTACTTTTGTTGCACAACTACCACCATCACTACTCCTGCCAACCATAATCACTACCATTCTTGCGGTATATTTGGCGCTTCAAGCATCACCAGCCATCATCTTACATAATATTCATATGTTGAGAAAAATGGTTTGATCATTTAATATTCATACGTAAATACGCCATCTTGTTACCTAATATATTTTCGAATTCAGAAATTTTAATCTTAACAATAAAAAACAGTAATGCTAAAGGTAAAATGAACAAAATAATGCAACTTTAGCCAGTTTTAAGTAATGAAAATTATCATATATTGAAGGAGAAACAAAGGGAGAATGACGATGAGGTGGTTAGTTTTCTTAGGCCATGTTTGCGGACATTTTTTTAAAATATGTGACCGGATTATAAATGTAAGCTACGAAAGTGGTTACTTGGTGGCAATACTTGACAGATATTTGAGAAATAACTTTAAGGGATATTTTTTAAACCATAACTAGTGTTGTAAAGTATCTAAGATATAGCCACTTCACTCTTTCTTCTGCTCTTCGTCTTCTCTTTTTTCTGTACTTTTTTTTTTTTGGCTTCTGCTTGGGTGCTTTGCGATGCTATTATAAAGTTTAATTTGCAGCAAAATAAACTTCGGACCATAAATTTGAACATTAGGATAGTGTTTTGAAGTTTGAACTTCTACAACTGATAATGTCGTGAAGTTTGACGTGCCACCAAAATCAAAATGTGGCTATGTTTTATATACTTTAAACTAGTTAAGTCTCAAACACCAACTACAAAAGTGGCTATGGATACAACAATGTTTCGTCTGCAACAACTTAAAGAAATAGCAGTCAATCTTAGAAGGCGAAATACATAAAGCGCCCCTTAAGTTGTCCCTAATGATCAACTGAAACCTCAACCGAGCCATTTTTTGCTTTAACATTTCAAGTGGCTACTAAGTAGGTCAAGTAAACGCAAGAATTCAACAAACCATATGCGTGAGTTGCACTTTCTAATGACATGTCAAATGGACCGATCAAAAAATGACACGTGTAATTTTGCCATAAAAATTTGACACATGTAATTAACCAAAAATATATATTTTAAAAAAAAACTCCTTTACCATCTCCTATTTCATTTTGACATAGCAGTTGTCGGCTCCTCTCTCCCTCCATTGTTGTCGCTGCATCGCCACCAATCGCCACCTCCGGAGGTGATGACCGGCTAGGCGGCGACCTCCCCTTCAACCACAACCACCCTTTACCCTTCCTCCCTCTCCCCCCAATTGTTCTGTCGAGGCTGAATACTCACTGGTAGGCCTTCAAACACCGGTGAGATCTACAAAGTCGGTGACCCCATAAAAATCGGCCGATTTTAGATAGAGAATTTGGATATATTCAGATTTGGCCGAAGATATGCTTTTTCATCATGTTTGTGGACTGTTTTTCATGAGTCTGGTCGGATCTACATTTTTCCGGCGACCCCCTTGCTTATGTACTTTTTACTGCTTTATATGTTCCCTTACTTTGATAGTTAAGAACCAATTCCCACAAATTGATAATACACTGAAACGAACAAATTGATAATTGATATTCAAAAAAACTGAATCTTGAACAAAAAATCTATCATGAATTATCTTCTTTTGTAATTTATTAAACCAATTAGTATATGTCAAATTGTATATGAAGTGAAGGTATGATGGAAAGGAATAAAACAAAAGGAAATTAAGCACGAGAAGGTGGAGGCATAGGTGATTTAGGGTAAATGAGGGTGTCGAATGGTGGAGGAGAAAATTAGAGAAGAAGGAGGTGTGAGAATTAGGTTGGGTCCATATTATTTTAAGGGGAAAAAAGAAAAAATCTAATTTTAGAGAGGCAACTCGCGTCCGAGAGAATGCATTTAACGCGATGGGGCTGACATGGTCGGGTATTTAGTTGATCTTCTTTTGTGAATAAATAAAGTGTTTAGCTGGAAATGACTTCAATTGATAGTTGAGGACAACTTAAAGGGGCGCTTTATGTATTTCGTCATCTTACAAACACAAACAATTTAACAACCACAGATGATAGTGGACTCGACGAGGTTGGTAAAAAAATGAGGTACTCCATTTAGGTTGTTCTTACATGTGTCTTTCATTTGTATTCCATGCCGCATTTCACCATATTAGTCGGTGTTAGGATATTATCAGTCAAATCTTATCTTGGGTTATCTATCTTTTTTTCCTCTTTATTTAGAGCTTCTTTCGGTCCAACAAAGTGGCGGGATAACGCTATATTTCTTGCCTTTACCCTCTTAAAACTCAATGTTGTGCTATTGGTTTTTATTTTACCTTTGGGATAATTATTGGTTTGTAAGTCTTTTGGAGATTTCGGTATGTGATACATTTTTTCTGCTTTGGGAATTTTCGAGAATGTTGTGAATAGTGCCCTAATTAAAAAACTTGTAAGTGTGACTAAGGGAGGCACAATAATGTGTAGCCTAAAGCCAAAATTTATTAATAGGCCTTAAACTTTTTTAACATAATTGATACACACACACACACACGAACACACATATACACAAGCCAAAAAAATTAGTGCAGTCGTACTTTTTTTTTCATACTTAACTTCACATAGTAATATTGTTATTTATAAGGTAAGGGTTAAATTAAGTTAATAAGATGTTAGCTATATGCATGCAATACATTGCCCGAGAATCTGAGATCTTGTTACAAATAATATATTTACTATTATGAAGATTTTAATAGTTTAATTTAAAGTTTTAAAAAAAAAATCAATTGGCCAGAAGTACTATGAATTGGTAAGAATTTCTTACATTGTTCTATTATTCACAAATTTAAATGGACTGACAAGATTTGATACTATCTTCATCCTATTATCCTTGTATGGTCCAAATCATATTGAGGATCAAGTCGTGCAGAAAAGGACGACGAGAGCTACTCGCAAATTATTACGAGTGGCGTGGACGTGGCCGACCAGTAATCTCATATGTTGAACAACTCGGCAGCCAGTCGAGGTCGAACAATGGAACTAGAAGTAACGACTAGTTTATATTAGGATCCTCAGAGGGAATAGTCTATTGAATATCCCCTTTGTTTGTACTTTTAGGGTTCTTTGGGAATATCCCATATAAATAGGAATAAAGATGGGGAAAAGACATGTAATATTCCATATGATAAGAACACTTGTAAAAGGATAAGTCCTCAGAGAAAATACAAAGAACTACTTTTCACCAAGATTCAACCTTTTTTGTGAATTATTCTATTGTCATTTCTACCAGATCCAAGAAATTGCATAATATTCTATCTTACTCGTGTCATTCATCAGTGTCAGATGAAGGAATCCTTCACCCTCTTCAATATCGGGTGAATCTCCCCCTCCATTTACATATATTGTCATTTAATGTTATTTATTGCTTACATCCTATACATATTAACACATTTGTTATCCGCATCTTCATCCAAATATACTATTATTTTGTTATTTGTCTCAGATCTAGAATTATTAGCTCTAACTAGGATTGATCCGCCTTAATAACTCATTAATTAGTTTAACCAAGGATTAATTTATTTTTCGGTCAAACAATTTAGCGCCGTATGTGGGGACTTCCTAGTCAATCTTTTAGTTTCTTATAGATCTAAGAAACAACACAACACAAAATATTATCTTTCCCCACGTGCATAGTCTAAAATGGAAGGTAATGAAGATGAAAGAATGAAAGCGGTGGCTGGCCTCACTGCCAATAACCTCCAAGACACCATCAATGAGGTCACTGGAACATACGATGAGAACGTGACACCTCACATGGAAAAAGGGCCTCTACGTCCATAGCGGAAGAGGCACCACCAGCAGTGAAAAAGTTATTAGAAGCATGGTTAACGAGCACACTAACCAGTATACTCGACAGACCCGCCCAAAGGACGATTAGGGAGGACGCATGAGATTACACCACACCAGCGGCTAATGAGAAGCACAACCCTCCTTCTGTAACATGTATCACTCACACTGTTAATGATGCAGGTAATAACACCCTTACAACCATTTTGAGGAAAATGGAGGAGAAGGAGAACGAGAACAAAGCGCTCAGCGATCAAATGAAGGAACACCAAGAAAGGGTAGACAAGATACCGGACGCCCCAAAGCTCGTACCAAAACGGGATGTCGGGCTGGAGCAACCGTACAGTGACGAGGTTGCACCATACGTCATACCTAAAACATTCAAAATGTCGCCATACTTGAAGATATATGACAGTACGACGGACCTTGAGGATCACGTGACCCACTATGTCACTGCAGTGAAAGGCAACAACCTCGCTAAAGAACAAGTGTCATCCATATTGCTGAAAAAGTTTGGTGAAACCCTACCGGGGGAGCATTGACGTGGTACTCACAATTACTTCAGGGATCCATAGAAATATTTGAGGAAATGGCTGACAATTTCATCACCGCCCCTGTTGGGGCTAAGAAAGCAGAGGCAAGGGTAGACGACATATTCGCCATTAAACAATCACCTGGCAAAGGACTCCGAGACTTCCTTACCCGATTCAACCGTGTGAGAATGACTCTACCAAATGCATCGGAGGGAATGGCAGTAGCAACTTTCCAAAATAGGCTGAACGGGAGCAGTTCGCGGGAGACCAGAAAATTGTTGAGCTGACTCATGAAATACCCCCGACCACTTGGGACGAGATACATAATGCCTATTATGCCGAGGTAAGAGCTGACGAGGACGCCCTCAACAAACCAACCCAATGATTGAACTCGTTCCAAATGGAGTCGAGGAAAGACCCCAGAAACGATAACAGAAGGGACAATGCAGGTCCACGCCCCAACCGTGAAAGACACCAGCCATATGTAAGAACTGCCATCATACCGCCCCCTATCATGGCGACGGTACATCCAGGCCGAAGACAAGGACTCACCGAAACAAAGAGGAATTCCTCCATTGCTATCTGCTCACAATTTCTTTTTCTCCTTCAGAAATAGTCTACACCCTGGAGAAACTCGGCCCAAAAGTGAAATGGCCACAAAAGATGAAGTCCGACCCAAACTCCAAAAAATCGAATGCCCTCTGTGAATTCCACCAGGAACGAGGGCACATGACCGAAGACTGCATCACTTTAAGGCAAGAGGTCATGAACATGCTCCACCAAGGACATTTGAGAGAACTGATGAGCAACTGAGAAAAGGAAAACTTCGCTCAAGGACGCGAACAAAATCAAGGTCTACCGAAGCCACCCTCCCCAGCCTGCACCATCCAAATGATCATCGGAGGAGGAGACGACACATCGATCAACAACATGAAGTGCACAACCACCCATAAGCTAAAACGATCAATCACCCATGAACGGTATGACGACCTCGAAGAAAGTATCATCTTCGATGAGTCGGATACACACGGTTTGACCTTTCCTGACTATGATGCTCTTGTTATTACTTTACGTATTTTAGATACCGATGTAAAACACATTACGGTGGACGATGGAAGTGGCGGATGCATTATCCACCCTCGAGTTCTCACACAAATGAGGCTCAAAGATAGGATAGTGCCACACTGCATCACACTAACAGGTTTTAACAATGCAGTTGGGAGGACCTCCGGAGAAATCACGCTGCCCATCCTGGCCGGTGGTATCACTTTGGAAACTATGTTCAATATTATGGATCAAGACACGGAGTACAACGCCATCATAGGACGGCCTTGAATACACACCATGAGGGACATCCCCTCCAGCCTATATCAGGTCGTCAAGTTTCCCACCCCGTGGGGAGTATACATCATATGTAGCGAGTAACGCACGACCCAAGAATGCTACCGCATCGGCCAGGGCTGCACATACACTCAATAATTGAAAGGAAAAGGCACGGAAGTATAGAAATTAACGAGGTCGAGGTCAACTGTGGAGGACCTCGACCCCGTGCAACTTGACAAAAACGACCACGGCAAAAGGCCTATATTGGTAAATTTCATCAATTCTTAGCTAACAATGCATACTTGTTTTCTTTTTCTCATGCGGATATATCGGGCATCCCGAAGGAGATATCGACGCATAAATTTAATGTCGACCCATTTTACCCCTAGTGCGGCAGGTTAGAAGAAAATTCAATGCCGCAATAAATGATGTTGTCCGCGAAGAGGTGGAAAAGTTTCTTGAAAATGGCTCTATCAGAGAGTCAAAATATCCCCATTGGGTCGCCAACGTGGTCATAAAATTTCCAATTTTCACTTGAAGATGAATTTTAAATTTTTTTGAAAATATGAAAAACTCCAAAAAGCTATTTCACAAAATTTTCACTCAGATCACTCACAAAAATAAAGAACAACCCAAAATTTTATTCATGTCCAAACAGAACTCTAATTTTCAAATACCAATTTCACTTGAATTTTTTTTTTTACTTTTTCCATTTTTTATGTCCAAACGCCCATTAGGATTTTTCTCAAAAGCTTTTCTTATTTTTAATGACCGATATATCAGAACATTAGAATACTAATTTTGGCTAAAATATTTTTCAACTGAAAAAGAAAAAGTACAGACTAAAAAAAGGAAAGAAAATAGTTTCTT
Organism: Nicotiana knightiana; assembly: GCA_005239525.1. Taxonomy (NCBI): domain Eukaryota; kingdom Viridiplantae; phylum Streptophyta; class Magnoliopsida; order Solanales; family Solanaceae; genus Nicotiana; species Nicotiana knightiana. Next base: position 66,459 of record ML391830.1, on the reverse strand, counting down.
TTGAGGCGGTGGTATTTAGGCGGGAACCAAGTAAAGTAATAAATTAGAAAACAAAAATAAAAAATTATAACCTTTCCTTTTTTATATTCTCCAACTCGGTACTCCAATTCCTCCGATTATGTTATTTGTACTCTACAAACCCTAAAAAAACCTAAATCCATTCAATTCCCTCTCAGATGAACAGAAAAAGTCGTGTGCGCTTAATGCACCGACCATTAACAACGTATATAGCCTGTTTTGTGACAAGAGATTCGACAAATTTGATCATCTCGACAACCATTACAAAATATCTAACCGCAAAAACACGCACAAGTATTTTGCATGCTATAATCGAGAGAAGACTACTTCAGATCTTGAGAAGCATAAATTTTCTTATAAACATTAACAGTGAGTATATGAATCTTCTTTTTGTATTGCAATGGTAATTTTACATCCTCTAGGCCTTCAAACATAAAATTTTAGGTTGTTCTTACATGTGTCTTTCCTTTGTATTTCATGCCGCATTTTACCATTTTAATCGGTGTCAGGATATTATCAATCAAATCTTATCTTTGGTTATCTATCTTTTTTTCCTCTTTGTTTAGAGCTTCTTTCGATCCAACACAGTAGCGGTAACGCTATATTTATTGACTTTACTCTCTTAAAACTCAATGTTGTGCTATTGGTTTTTATTTTACCTTTGGGATAGTTATTGGTTTGTAAGTCTTTTGGAGATTTTGGTATGTGGTACATTTTTTCTGCTTTGGGAATTTCCGATAATGTTGTGAATAGTGCCCTAATTAAAAAACTTGTAAGTGTGACTAAGGGCGGCACAATAATTTGTGGCCTAAAGACAAAATTTAATAATAAGCCTTAAACTTTTTTAACATAATTTTTATACACACACACGAACACACATATACACAAGCCAAAAAAATTAGAGTAGTCGTACTTTTTTTTCATAATTAACTTCATATAGTAATATAATTATTTATAAGGTAAGGGTTAAATTAAGTTAATAAGATGTTAGCCATATGCTTGCAGTACTTTGCCCGAGAATCTGAGATCTTGTTATAAAGAATATACTTACTATCGTGAAGATTTTAATAGTTTAATTTAAAATTTTAAAATATTTTTTTCAATTGGCCACAAGTACTATGGATCGGTAAGAATTTCTTACATTGTTCTATTATTCACAAATTTTAATGGGCTGACAAGACTTGATACTATCTTCGTCCTATTATCCTTGTATGGGTTAAAATCAGATTGAGGATCAAGTCGTGCAGAAAGGGATGATGAAAGCAACTCACAAATTATTACGAGTGGCGTGGACATGGTCGACCAGTAATCTCATATGTCGATCAACTCGGCAGCCAGTTGTGGTCGAGGTCGAACAACGGAACTAGAAGTAACATCTAGTTTATATTGGGATCTCAGAGGGAATATTCTACTGAATATCCCCTTTGTTTGTACTTTTAGGATTCTTTGGAAATATCTCATATAAATAGGAAGAAAGATGGGGAAAAGACATGTAATATTCCATATGATAAGAACACTTGTAAAAGGATAAGTCCTCAAAGAAAATACAAAGAACTACTTTTCACCAAGATTCAACCTTTTTGTGAACTATTCTATTGTCAATTCCTCTAGATCCAAGAAAGTGCATAATATTCTATCTTACTCGTGTCATTCATCAGTGTCAGAGGAAGGAATCCTTCACCCTCTTCAATATCGGGTGAATCTTCCCTTATATTTACATTTATTGACATTTAATATTATTTATCGCTTGCACCATATACATATTAATACAATTGATCACATTTATTATCCGCATCTTCATCCAAATTATAACACCCCGTAAATTCGGCTTAGGTATGAATGAGTTAAAGGAGTAGAAAGGTTACATTTTTGGACATGTGAAGTTTTATTGGTATGAGTATGGGTTGAAATAGTTATTTCAAAATCAAGACAAAGAGTGAGTTATACAAGATTCGATAAAATCTGCGAAGTTTGCAAAAGGGTCAGTATTGCAGGAGGTTTAGTGAAACTTATGTAAGACATTTGCGAAAACCCAAAACAAGAAAGTTTTAGGCCTTTTAAATATCTTTCCAACAATATATTGTGGAGCCCAAACTGATTTTTGTGTAAAACGTTATGCGCGTTTTACAGAATAGTGCACAATCACCGCGCCCCGGACCATGACCGCAATTATGCGGCAGTGTTCCTGTCATTTACCGCGGTCAGGCCTATAGGGGCGCGGGGGAGGACTTTGGGAGTCATTTTTTAAGCCCTATTTCGTCCCCCACAGCCCCAAAACATAAGAACTTGTTGTAGACAGGAGAGCTCTCAAAAACCTAACTCCTTAAGGGTCCCTCCACCACCCAAGGTAAGTTCTAATGGTGATTCTAAGTTAATTTTAATTTCTCAACATCTTATTAACATGGGTAAACCCTCCATATCATTAGATGTTCGTTTGGGATATCATTGTTGAGAGAAGGAACCGTATAACTCGAATTCAAGGGGATTGAACTTCAAAGAGGTAATGTCTTCACCCTCTAATTGATTTTAACATTGGTTTAATAATTATAGACCCTAGTTCATAATATATGAGTTGATGGATTTGATAGAAAAGCATGAACGGCTATAGGTTTGGTGTGTTTATTATTGTTCAAGGGTGTTGTTTACCTTATGAGTGATAAAGAATAATGTTGATTATAACCATTTGAGACTTTAGAATTTATCTAGGAGCAAGAGAATGGGTTATTGGGTGTAGAGACACCATTAATAAGGACTATGAAGCTTTATTCCCACCAAGTGTTGATAAAATGCTTATGTTACCAAAACATGAGTATCATAGCTAATATGGAATCCCTTTGACTTGTATTGCTATAGATTAAAGTTGAAAGGGTTCACAAACGTTGTATTACGCTCAAGAGCAGTAAATTAAGGTATGTGAGGCTAACTCCTTACGTTTGGGAATGTCTATGATTCTCTCTACGCCCCATTCATTATGACTATTACTAGTTTCCTCAGAAAGTAATTATGCCCAGTCCCATAAATAGTAGTAGAACTTTTATTCTCTAGATGGCATAGTTTCATAATCATTCGATATTCTATGAGTTTCAATTATGATAAATCAACTTATTATGAGTGCACATCTCAGTCTATTCCTATTCATTATTCTAGTATCATGTAACTCGGTATGGTTCATTATTTCAGTATCAGGTCTTGCAGTATGATTCTTAGTTCATGATTCTAAATTCCTGAATGTTGAACACCTGTATTTGGGCCTGAGGCCGTAGTTATGTATACGTATACTTGGGCCCGAGGTTGTCGCTTGTGCATAGAACCATAGCTTGTTCCCGAGGATATATATATATATTGGGCCTGAGGCCGTAGTTTATCAGATAAACAGGTTGTTCAATATTTGGAAGAGGGAGTATTCGTAACCTTACTTCCTATGTTTAGTTTAGTTATTAGTTATCAGTTATAAGTTTCAGTATTTACAATTCTTTCCTTCAGTTGTTTTACCAGTGGATTTCAAAAGTACTGATGTCCCTTTTTGCCCGGGCCTGCATCTCGCGATGCAGGTAATGATTTACAGGTTGACAACTCTGCTTGCTAGGACATCTCATATCAGCTGTTAGTGAGCCCTAGTCTTTCGGGGCGTTATCCCTCCATTTTTCAGTCATTATAGTATTTTTCGTTAATAAGATATACCGGGGACCTTGTCTCGGTAAACAGTTAGCACCTCAGTATTCTTTAGAGGCTTCGTAGACTATACTCTAGCCAGTCAGATGTTACTACCCATTTATAGTTGCAGATTTTTTTAGTATTTTTCGCATCTATGATATTTCAGTCAGACTCCTTAGCAGATCATTATGTTGTACATTATATCTAGCTTATAGTTATACCACATGCTAAATCCAACAATACAGTTGGTTCGCTCGGTCATGTGTAGTCATGCACCGAGTACCGTGTTACGCCCAGGCCATGGTTCAGGGCGTGACAAATCTTGGTATCAGAGCGCTAGGTTCAAGAGTCCTAGGGAGTCTATGAAGCCATTTCCAGTGGGATCACTTTTATGTGTGTGTGCGCTCCACACATGTAAACAGTTGACCACCAAGACATCTAGGATTGTTCCATTTCTTTCATACTCTAGATCGTGCAGTTAGAGCTATGCTTTAGGAATCTTTCTAACTCATGTGAATTGCGTATTTCAGAAAAATGCCTGCAAAAAGGAAGTACACCAGGAGGGCCTCAGCTACTAGCCAGGGGCTACGACTAATGTTGCTCAAAAGGAGGACACTCCGGCCCAGGGGGTTGCATCGGGCTCAGTGCCCAGTGCATCAAACATGGATGTCAGGGGAACTATCCAGTTGCTCACCCAGATTGTTGCCACTCAGGCACAAAGGCAGGGAACAAGTGTTGTTCATGCGATGGACAAGTCCAAGTCCAGGGAATTCCTCAACATGAAACCTCCAGTCTTCACAGGGTCAAAAAAAGATGAGGATCCACAAAACTTTATTGATGAGGTTCAGAAGATATTTCTAGTGATGCATGCTACAGACACTGAGGCGGCGGATCTTGCTATGTACCAGCTGAAGGTTGTTGCCAACACTTGGTATGAAACATGGGAAGAGTCCCGAGGGGAGGATGCGACTTCTGCAACTTGGAAGGAGTTTGCAGATGCGTTTCTTGAGCATTTTCTACCCATTGAGGTCTTGGAAGCTAAGGCTTTGGAGTTTGAGAGACTCAAACAAAATGATATAAGTGTGAATGTGTACTACCTCAAGTTCGTCTCTCTGTCTAGGTATTCTCCGTAAATGGTACGTGATATGAGGGCCAGAGTTAGGCGGTTTGTTTTAGGGCTTTCAGATGACTTGTTTGCTGATGCTAATATAGCTGCTCAGAATAATGACATGACTATCACTAAGATGGTTTCCTTTGTTCAAGGGAAGGAAGACAGGTTGAAGGAAGAAGAGCGGCTACAGAGAGAGAAGGACAGGGAATTCAGCAAGAAAGCTAAGTCTGCAGGAAATTTCAGCCATGGGGGATCTCAGGCATGAGGCAATCACCAGTTCTTCAGAAAATCAAAATCAGGACCTGCTCCATCTTCAGCTAGTGCACCAGTTTAGAGGTCCAAGTTTAACAATAAAAGCCAAAATTTCAGAGTAGCAAGCTCACAATCACAGAATAGTGTGGGCTATAGAGGCCTTGAGTACCCTACTTGCAACACGTGTGGTAAGAAGAATCCAGGGGTGTGTCGTTTGGGCACAAATGGTTGCTTTGGGTGCGGTCAGCAGGGCCACTTCTTGAGGGATTTTCTATCAGCAGGGCAGAACAATGTAGGCAATGTAGCTCACTCCACTAATTCAACAACCCCTCATAACTCTCAGGCCCACCAAGGGCGTGGTACCGCAAAGTCTAGTAGTGCAGGCGGTGGCCGAAACCGCTTGTATGCCCTGGAAGACCATCAGTATACGGAGGCTCTGGGAGATGTTGTCACATGTATGCTAACAATATTCACTTTTGATGTCTACACTCTTATAGATACGGGATCCACCCTATCTTATGTAACTCCTTATATTGCTAACAAATTTGGGATAGAACCATAAAAGTTGTGTGAACCTTTTGAAGTATCTACTCCAGTTGGAGAATCAGTTATAGCTAGATGTATCTATAAGGGATGTCCAGTCAAAGTGTATCACCGTCTTACTGTAGCAGACTCAGTAGAATTGGAGATGGTAGACTTCGATGTGATCATGGGCATGGATTGGTTAAAGTCTTGTTATGCCACAGTGGGTTGTAGAACCAAAATAGTAAGTTTCAAATTTCCCGGTGAACCAGTCTTAGAATGGAAGGGTGATTCAGTAACACCTAGGGGTAGGTTTATTTCCTATCTTAAAGCCAGAAAGATGATCCCCAAAGGGTATATCTATCACCCGGTTCGAGTTAAAGATGAAGATACTCAGATTCCCACTCTTCAGTCGGTACCAATTGTAAATGAGTTCCCAGAAGTGTTCCCCGAATATCTTCCCGGAGTCCCTCCCGATAGAGAGATTGACTTTGGAATTGATCTACTCCCCGGCACTAACCCTATATTTATTCCACCTTATAGAATGGCTTCGGCAGAGTTGAAAGAGCTGAAAGTCCAGTTGAAAGATCTTCTAGATAAGGGATTCATAAGGCCAAGTGTGTCACCTTGGGGTGCACCGGTCCTGTTTGTCCGAAAGAAGGATGGGTCTTTGCGCATGTGTATTGACTATCGTCAGTTGAATAAAGTCACCATCAAGAACAAGTACCCTATTCCCAGAATAGATGACTTATTTGATCAACTTCAGGGTGCCCAGTGTTATTCCAAGATTGACCTCAAATCGGGATACCATCAGTTGAAGGTTAAGGAACTCGATATTCCAAAAACAGCTTTCAGGACTCGGTATGGGCATTTCAAATTTTTGGTAATGTCATTTGGTTTGACGAATGCACCGGCAGCTTTCATGGACCTTATGAATAGGGTCTTCAAGACCTATCTTGATTTGTTTGTTATTGTGTTTATTGATGACATCTTGATTTATTCCCGTAGCAAGACTGAACGTGCAGAACATCTCAAAATTGTGTTGCAGACACTACTAGATCACAAGCTATATGCATAATTTTCTAAGTGTGAATTCTGGTTGAAATCCGTAGCATTTTTGGTCCATGTCATCTCAGGGGAAGGCGTGAAGGTGGACTTTCAGAAAATAGAGGTAGTGAAGAATTGGCCTAGACCCACCTCAGTATCTGATATAAGAAGTTTCTTGGGTCTAGCAGGCTATTATAGGCATTTCGTAGAGGTTTTTTCTTCTATCTCGTCCCCTTTGACTAGATTAACTCAGAAGAAAGTCAAGTTTCAATGGTCGGATGCTTGCGAGAAAATTTTTGAGGAGTTAAAGAAGAGGTTGACCTCAGCTCTAGTCTTGACGCTACCGGAAGGAATCGAAGGGTTTGTTGTTTATTGTGATGCTTCAGGGGTTGTCCTTGGGTGTGTATTAATGCATCATGGAAAATTAATAGCCTACGCATCGAGACAACTCAAGGCTCATGAGAAGAATTATCCGACTCATGATCTTGAATTAGCAGTTGTGGTGTTTGCGCTTAAGATATGGCGCCATTATTTTTATGGGGTGCATGTTGACATTTTTACAGACACAAGAGTCTCCAACACATCTTCAAGCAAAGAGAATTGGATCTACATCAGAGGAGGTGGCTCGAATTACTTAAAGATTATGACGTTGATATCCTCTATCATCCGGGGAAAGCCAATGTTGTAGCTGATGCCCTCAGTCGGCATTCTAGGGGAAGCTTAGCTCATGTTGAGGTAGACAAGTGAACTATGATGAAAGAAGTCCACCGCTTGGCAAGTATCGGAGTTCGACTTTTGGACTCTGAAGATGGTGGTGTTGTTCTTCAGAACATGGCCGAATCCTCCTTAGTAGCCGAAGTAAAGGAAAAGCAGTTCAGTGATCCCTACTTATTGCAGCTAAAGGAGGGAATTCACAAACACAAGACTACGACTTTTGAACAATGGGGAGATGATGGTACTTTGAGGTACAGAGGCAGACTATGCGTTCCAGATGTTGATGGGCTCAGAGAGCGGATTATGTCAGAAGCCCACAATTCCAGGTATTCCATTCACCCAGGTTCCACCAAGATGTATCATGATCTTAAGGAAGTGTATTGGTGGAACGATATGAAAAAGAATATAGCAGACTTCGTGGCTAAGTGTCCAAATTGTCAGCAGGTGAAAGTCGAACACCATAGACCTGGTGGATTAACTCAGAGTATATAAATTCCCATTTGGGAATGGTAGATGATAAACATGGACTTCATAACAGGTCTACCTCGCTCGTTTTGTAAGCATGATTCGATTTGGGTGATTGTAGACCGACTTACCAAGTCACCTCACTTCTTGCTAGTGAAGACTACAGATTCGGCTGAGGATTATGCCAAGTTATATATCAAGGAAATCGTTTGATTGCATGGGACTCCTTTGTCCATTATCTCAGATCGTGTTCACAACAAACTTTTGGAAATCCTTCAGAAGGGATTGGGCACAAGGGTGAACCTCATCACCACTTTTCATCCTCAGACAGATGGCCAGGCGAAACACACCATTCAGACTCTTGAGTATATGTTGTGGGCATGTATTATCGATTTTAAAGGTAATTAGGTGACCATCTACCTCTCATTGAGTTTGCTTATAATAATAGCTACCACTCTAGTATCAATTGGTTGGTTCGAAGTTGGAGAAACGAAGTTGTTAGGACCCGATTTGGTCTATCAGGCTATGGAAAAACTCAACTTGATACAAAAGCATTTGAAAATGGCTCAAAGTCGCCAAAAGTCCTACTCGGACGTGCGGCGTAGAGACTTAGAGTTCCAAATTGATGATTGGGAGTTTCTGAAAGTTTCGCCTATGAAAGGCGTTATGAGATTTGGGAAGAAGGAGAAGCTTAGTCCCTGCTATATTGGGCCATATAGAATCCTGCAAAGGATCGAACAGGTGACTTATGAGTTAGAATTGTCACAAGAATTAGCTGTTGTACACCCAGTGTTTCATGGGTCCATGTTGAAGAAATTCATGGGAGACTCGTCGCTTGTGGTTCATACGGAGATTGTAGGGGTTAAAAACAGCTTGTCTTACGAAGAAAGTCTCAGTGGCTATTCTTGATCGTCAAATCCGCAAGCTCAGAACTAAGGAAATTGCTTCAGTAAAAGTGCTTTGGAGGAATCAAAAGGTTGAAGAGGCTACATGGGAAGCCGAAGAGGACATGAAGTCCATATATCCCCATCTCTTTGAAGAGCAGATAGGAAATGTGGAAGGTAATTAATCTTTCCATCCAGGCCTTATATTATAATATCCATGTCCTTCAGTATTTACTCAGCTTAGTATTTAGTGATCACGTACTCGTTCAGTTTGATATACATGTATTGATGATATTTCAGTATTCGCATATCTCCATCACACCCGTTTCATGTCCATAGATAGTCGTAGTTGCAGCCAGGACCATCATTCGAGGACGAATGATTCCAATGGGGAGATAATGTAACACCCCGTAAATTTGGCTTAGGTATGAATGAGTTAAAGGAGTAGTAAGGTTATATTTTTGGACATTTGAAGTTCTATTGGTATGAGTATGGGTGGAAATAGTTATTTTAGAATTAAGACGAAGAGTGAGGTATACAAGATTCGATAAAATCTGCGAAGTTTACAAAGGGTCAGTCTTGCAGGAGGTTTAGTGAAACTTATGTAAGGGATTGGGAAAACTCAAAACATGAACGTTGTAGGCCTTTGAAATAGTTTCAATGATATATTGTAGAGCTCAAACGGATCTTTGTGTAAAAAGTTATGCACGTTTTGCAGAATAGTGCACAATCACCGTGCCCCGGACCGTGACCGCGGTTATGCGGCAGTGTTCTTTCCATTTACTGCGGTCGGGACTGCGGTCAGGCCTACAGGGGCGCGGGGGCAGACTTTGGGAGACATTTTTTTAGTCCTATTTCGTCCCCCACAACCCCAAAACATAAAAACTTGCTCTAGAAAGAAGAGCTCTCAAAAACCTAACTCCTTAAGGGTCCCTCCACCACCCAAGATAAGTTCTAATGGTGATTCTAAGTTAATTTTAATTTCTCAACATCTTATTAACATGGGTAAACCCTCCATATCATTATATATCCGTTTGGGACATCATTGTTGAGAGAAGGAACCCTAGAACTCGAATTCAAGGGGATTGAACTTCAAAGAGGTAGTGTCTTCACCCTCTAATTGATTCTAACATTGGTTTAATAATTATTGTCACGACGTGAAATCCCACCCTCAGGCCGTGATGGCGCCTAACGTTGCACCTGCTAGGCAAGCCAACGTGTTAACTGAATTGATTTATTAACAAATGAAAATAACAAACGCCGACTAGATAATTGAGATAAAGTGCGGAAGCATTAACATAAATCTAAATAACACTAGCTAATAACGATGAAATCCCGTTAAGTACAAAACCCAGAAGTGGAGTCACAACCTCACGAACCAGTCTAAGATTTGGTTAAAAACAACAGTTTGAATAAAATAATATATCTGTCTGGAAACACATAGATGACAGAGTGCAAGATAGACAGTGACGCCGAGATCCACGAACGCCTGTGGAACTACCTCGATGTCGTCTGGAATGGACTGAAGGATACTCCCCCTAACGAGGTCCACTGGGTCCGGCTGCGTAATCTGCACAACATAAAGAAGTGCATGTGTAGCATCAGTACAACCGACCCCATGTAATGAGTAAGTGCCGAGCCTAACCTCGGCGAAGTAGTGACGAGGCTAGGACACGACAACAAATTGTACATGTGCAGTTCAATAGTATAGCAGAAAATAAACAAGAATACAGTTACGGGGAAGAACATATTGGGGATAAAAAGGGCAACAATTGCTAAAACAGTAGAATCAATACTAACTGAAAAGTAGAAGTAAAGAAGGAAATAACAACTCGAAACAAGTAAAATAGACAGGAGAAGGCACGGCACGACCCCTCGTGCATAGCCTCAAAATCACACGGCACGGAATGCCCCCTCGTGCATACATAATAATGACTCGGCACGAAATGTCCCCTCGTGCATCAATAATAATCAATCGGCACGGAATGTCCCCTCGTGCATAAATAATAATCAATAGGTACGGAATGTCCCCTCGCGCATAAATAATAATCAATCGGCACGGAATGTCCCCTCGTGCATAAATATAATCATCGGCACGGAATGTTCCCTCGTGCATAAATAATATAATCATCGGCACGGAATGTTCCCTTGTGCATAAATAATATAATCATCAGCACAGAATGTTCCCTCGTGCATAAATAATATAATCATCGACACGGAGTGTTCCCTCGTGCATAAATAATATAATCATCGGCACAGAATGTTCCCTCTTGCATAAATAATAATCATCGACACAGAATGTTCCCTCGTGCATGATGAATATAAAAACAACAATTGATATGACAGTTTAACAATGCGACATTTCAAATGTACAGACATAATCAACCCAATTCTATTGTCCCGGCAAGGGACTCAGCTATAACCAATCTCACTCAGAAGTGTCATATCAATAGTAAAACCCTGAACTGAACACATAATCAAGAACTTTCTACGTCATGAAGTAACCTCAATGTACCACTTCCAAGGTTCCCAATAATTATCAGCATAGAGGATATCAAAGAACATTAAATAACTCATCAAAATTTGACTCACGGGCATGCTTGACCACAACATATAGGTACCCGTCACCTCACCTATACATTGGACATGAATTACACATAGCAAATAAGACTCTATACCTATTTCCTCAAGCTAAGGTTAGGCCAAGCACTTACCTCGGCTCCAAGAATGCAAGTCAAGCCTCAATCACGGCCTTTCCTCTTGAATCCGACTCCTAAACGATAATATCTAGACATAATTGACTTAATAACATCAATAATTATTCAATAACTCAATCCCAAAACCTAATTATACATTTCTCATAATTCTTCCAAAAATACCAAAATTCGACCCTGGGCCCACTTGGTCCATACTCGAGGTTTGGACCAAAACCCGATAATCCATTCCCCCATGAACCCGAATATAAAATTTATTTTGAAATCCGACCACAAAATGAGGTTGAATTCCCAAAATTTCCAAAAGCCATAACTCTACCCAAAACCCCCTCTTTTTACCTTTGATTTCATGTTATTAGACCTAGAATCTAGTGATTGATGAAGGAAAATAGGAGAAATTAGAGTTAAGAATACTTACCTACGAAGCTATGGTGGAATGGTCTCCTAAGAACTGCCCAAGAAGAGTGGAGAAGAAGAAAATGCTGAAAGATATCAAAATCTCGTAATAGTATTATGTTTTTAAGGCTTTAAAATGACTGGCGAAATAAGCCTACACGATCGCGAAGAGAGGGCTGCGATCGCGGAGAAAACTGGACACTGACCATCGTGACCGCGACCAAGCGACCGCATTCGCGTAGAGCAACACGCTACCCTGCCCCCATATCCCTTTAACGCTATGTGATCGCGTGAGGCCCCTCACGGTCGCGTAGAGCAGTACCCCCAGGCTCTACGATCGCGTCCTAGGCCATGCGTTCGCGTAGGGTAATTTCCCAACCCCCATCCATACGAACATCGCAATCGCGTAAATCACACCGCGATCGCGGAGGGCAAATCACAGAACACCAAAAACATCCCAAAAACCAAATTCTTCTAAGCCTAAAATAATCCCGACGCCTACCCGAAACTTGCCTGAGCCCTCGGGGCTCAAAACCAAATATACGCACGACTTCAAAATCATCTTACGGACTTATTCGAGTAATTAAACCACCAAAATAACATCAAAAATAATGAATTAAACTCAAAAATCCATAAAATTTCTCAAACTTCATAAACTATCAAAATTTCCAATTTTGATCCGAAACACGTCAAACCAAGTCCGTTTCTTTCCAAATTTTACAGATAACTCACATAACACATATTGAACCTGTTCCAGGATCCGGAACCATAATAGGGGCTCGGTAATACAGATTTCACATCAAAGTTCATTTTCAAAAGTCTTTATTATTTCCAAAAAATAATTTCCTTTAAAAATTCATTTCTCGTACTTGGGACCTCGAAATTCGATTCCGGGCATACGCCCAGGTCCCATATTTTCCTACGGACCCTCTGGGACCGTCAAATCATGGTTCGGGTCTGTTTACCAAAAATATTGACCAAAGTCAACTTTATTCAATTAATCATCATCAATTAACCTGTTTAACACATTTCCACATAACGGCTTCCCGGCTACGGGCCCGGGCTGTGCACACACATCAAGGTGAGATTAACGGAGGCTTTCGGGGCCTCGAAACACAGTTTTTGCTAAATTAACACAAAGTGACCTTTTGGGTCATCACAATTATAGACCCTAGTTCATGAGATATTAGTTGATGGGTTTGATAGAAAAACATGAACGGTTATAGGTTTGGTGTGTTAATTGTTTATTATTGGTCAAGGGTGTTGTTTACCTTATGAGTGATAAATAATAATGTTGATTATAACCATTTGAGACTTTAGAATTTATCTAGGAGTAAGAGAATGGGTTATTGGGTGTAGAGACACCACTAATAAGGACTATGAAGCTTTATTCCCACCAAGTGTTGATAAAATGTTTATGTTACCAAAACATGAGTATCATAGCTAATATGGAATCCCTTTGACTTGTACTGCTATAGATTAAAGTTGAAAGGGTTCACAACCGTTGTATTACGCTCAAGAGCAGGAAGTTAAGGTATGTGAGGCTAACTCTTTACGTTTGGGAATGTCTATGATTCTCCCTACGCCCCATTCATTATGACTATTACTAGTTTCCTCATAAAGTAATTATGCCCAGTCCCATGAATAGTAGTAGAACTTCTATTCTCTAGATGGCATAGTTTCATAATCATTCGATATTCTATGAGTTTCAGTTATGACAAATCAACTTATTATGAGTACACATCTCAGTCTAGTCCTATTCATTATTCCAGTATCATGTAACTCGGTATGGTTCATTATTTCAGTAACAGGTCTTGCAGTATGATTCTCAGTTCATGATTCTAAATTCTTGAATGTTGAACACATGTATTTGGGCCTCAGGCCGTAGTTTATGCTTTATGCATCATTGGTCCTGAGGCCGTAGTTATGTACACGTATACTTGGGCCCGAGGCCGTAGCTTGTGCGCGTACACACACACACACACACACACACACACACACATATATATATATATATATATATATATATATATGTATTATATAGGGTCTGAGGCCATAGTTTATCAGATAAACAGGTTGTTCATCATTCAGAAGAGGGAGTATTCGTAACCTTACTTCCTATGTTTAGTTCAGTTATCAGTTATCAGTTTCATTATTTATAATTCTTTCCTTCAGTTGTTTTACATACCAGTGCAATTCAAATGTACTTATGTTCCTTTTTTCCCGGGGCCTGCATCTCGCGATGCAGGTAACGATTTACAGGTTGACGACTCTGCTTGCTAGGACATCTCGTATCAGCTGTTGGTGATCCCTAGTCTTTCGGGGCATTATCCCTCCCTTTTTTAGTCATTATAGTATTCTGTTAATAAGATATACTGGGGACCTTGTCTCGATAAACAGTTAGCGCCTCAGTATTCTTTAGAGGCTTCGTAGACTATAGTCCAGTCAGTTATATTTTAGCAGGCTTTTATGTGTTAGCCTTGTCGGCTACTCGTTTATACTTGCAGACTTTTCAGTATTTTCCGCATCTATGATATTTCAGTCAGACTCCTTAGCAGAACATTATGTTGTACATTTGTATCTAGCTTACAGTTATACCACATGTTGATCCAGCCATACAATTGGTTCGCTCGGTCATAGGTAGTCAGGCACCAAGTGCCGTGTTACGCACAGTCCATGGTTTAGGGCGTGACACAAATATACTGTTATTTCGTTATTTGTCTCAGATCTAGAATTATTAGCTCTAAATAGGATTGATCCACCTTAATGACTCATTAATTAGTTTAACCAAGGATTAATATATTTTTTGGTCAAACAATTTGACGTCGTATGTGGGGACTTCCTAGTCAAATTTTTAGTTTCTTATAGATCTAAAAAACAACACAACACAAAATATTATCTTTCCCCACGTGCATAGTCTAAAATGGCAGGTAATGAAGATGAAAGAATGAAAGCGGTGGTCGACCTCACTGCCAACAACCTCCTAGACACCATCAATGAGGTCACTGGAACAGACGATGAGAACGTGACACCTCACATGAAAAAGGGGCCTCTACGTCCATAGCGGAAGAGGCACCGCCAACAGTGAATAAGCTATTAGAAGCATGATTAACGAGCACACTAACCAGTATACTCGACAAACATTCCCAAAGGAAGAGCAGGGAGGACGCACGAGTTTACACCACACCAGCGGTTGATGAGCAGCACAACCCTCCTTTTGTAAATGGTATCACTCACACCATTAATGATGCAGGTAATAACACCCTTACAACCATTTTGAGGAAAATGGAGGAGACGGAGAACGAGAACAAAGCGCTCCACGACTGTGAACAACTAATTTTTTACCACACCCAAATTCTATACTATTTTTGGTGTAAATATTTCTTTTAGGTCTAATCTTAATACTTTAAATTTTTATCTTACTCTTAATAGGTTTTATTTAAGAAAATTAAAAACTACAAAAAATATTCACAATCTTAGAATATAAGATTTGTTCATATGTTTATATATATATATATGTATGTTTATAAACTTGGTTTCTTCTAATTTAAATGTAAGTTATAATAGTATTTTTCTTAGTATAATTTAAACTATAGTGTAAATATTGAGTTTTCTTATTTATATAATTTTCTTTAAATCTAAAAGTAATATATATATAATAATAATAACACCCAACTTCCCCACTTTCCCACTTCACCAACCTCATTACCCACTCCCTCACATATTCCCCCACGTATCTATCCTATGTTGCCATTTTCCCTCATATCCCCTACTAACTTATCCATGATCTTTCCCCCACTTCACAAAAAAAAAAAAAAAAAACTAATTTCTAATTACTACAAAAAGAGAGGAAGAAATCTTGAAAAGGGGAGCCTAATTCACAAAAAGAAAAGAACGGCAACAACTCCTCCACCCCCAACTTCCTCAAAAATAAAAAGTTTCAATTTTGAAACTTTGAGCGGGTATTGGCACATAAGAATCTCATCACACACAATCAAAACAACAAAAAATAAGGACCAAAATCAACGTCCCTTTGTCCAAAAATTCAGATCTCAACCATGAAACTTACTACAAACCACCATTTTTAACCTTATAGACCTTCCATGAAAATTCCATAGCAATGGCTTACCTTCCCACCTGAAAAACAACCCCAAAATGACCCAAAAATAGTAGCTGAAAATCTGCTCAATTCCATCTTCAAAATAGCCCTCAAAATTCGCCTGAAACTACAGCAAAAAACCAAAAACGAGCACATCGTCTTCCTCCACCAAAATAGTTGTTCAAACAGCCACCACACCAGCTCTCTTCCACCATGAAAATGCAGTAGCTTCCATCTTCATTCATTGTCGATGCTCTCTTGAGTTGAAGAAGTCCGGCGAGACCGTTCGAGGTGCCGAGGTCGTTGAGCAAAATTTGCGGTCAAGAGTTGATTAATATTGGATATAATTTTAACTCAAATGCATCTATATAAAGGTCCGATTCTTCCCTGCTCCTTACATGGTTATTTGAATATATTTGAGTATTTGTTGAGATTTGAAATGAAACATTCGACTTCTTTCTATCCATGAACTACTTGGCAGTTTGCTTTCATGTTAATTTGATTTGCTATTTTCCTTATGTTAGGGATTACTGATCTTGAGTACTTAATGGGTTATTTGGATTTTCTTAGTAGGTCATTGAAATAGATTTTGTGTTCAAATATATTTTTGTTCCTAATGTGAATAGGTTTGTTTGTATAAGTGCGATCAATTCCAGTTCAGACAGTCATCTTTTCTTATGTTTATGCTAGAAATTTGGTGTCATGATTAATTCTTAAATGCTTGAACAATTCCATATGATTAGAAATGAAAATTCATATGATTTTAGCTTCTTTCACTTGACACCATTAATAGTTATAGTAGTTAAGATATTCAGGAAAGTGGAGTTTGATTTTTGTCAAATTATATCGATGGGCCAGTTGAAAGAATATGAACTTGCNTATATATATATATATATATATATGTATAAGAGACAAAATAATTAGAATACTCTAAAAATGCGAGAAAAACTTTAGATTTACTCTAAAATATTAGCTCATATGTTCGTACCCGAACCTTGGATTAATATGCTTAATTAATAAAAAGATCATGTGCGCATTTCACGTCTCGATGCCTTTAAACATTTCACGTCTCGATGACTTTAAATTTAAAACAATTATGTTATAATCATGTGTACATTCCGTACATTGGCTTAACATTTAATTTCAAAGAAGTACCTTGTGTGCATATCACATCTTGGTGAACACAACTAAAAAATATACAATAATTAATTAAGTTGTAGTAGGCAAACCATAATTAATAAAATACAAGAATATCCAAGAATTGATTTAAGCCAGACATTAATCAATAAAAGCGACTGTGCTAGAACCATGGGACTCGAGGGGGGCCTTACACCTTCCCCTCTGTAAACATAATTCCTTACTTAGTCTTCTATTTTCGTAGACCATAAATTAAGAGTCAAACCTTCCTTTTGGTAAGCNGGGAGCAGAATTCACAAAAAGAAAAGAACGACAACAACTCCTCCACCCCCAACTTCCTCAAAAATAAAATTGAGCGGGTATTGGCACATAAGAATCTCATCACACACAATGAAAACAACAGAGAATAAGGACCAAAATCAACGTCCCTTTGTCCAAAAATTCAGCTCTCAACCATGAAACTTACTACAAACCACCATTTTTAACCTTATAGACCTTCCATGAAAATTCCATAGCAATGGCTTACCTTCCCACCTGAAAAACAACCCCAAAATGACCCAAAAATAGTAGCTGAAAATCTGCTCAATTCCATCTTCAAAATAGCCCTCAAAATTCGCCTGAAACTACAGCAAAAAACCAAAAACGAGCACATCGTCTTCCTCCACCAAAATAGTTGTTCAAACAGCCACCACACCAGCTCTCTTCCACCATGAAAATGCAGTAGCTTCCATCTTCATTCATTGTCGATGCTCTCTTGAGTTGAAGAAGTCCGGCGAGACCGTTCGAGGTGCCGAGGTCGTTGAGCAAAATTTGCGGTCAAGAGTTGATTAATATTGGATATAATTTTAACTCAAATGCATCTATATAAAGGTCCGATTCTTCCCTGCTCCTTACATGGTTATTTGAATATATTTGAGTATTTGTTGAGATTTGAAATGAAACATTCGACTTCTTTCTATCCATGAACTACTTGGCAGTTTGCTTTCATGTTAATTTGATTTGCTATTTTCCTTATGTTAGGGATTACTGATCTTGAGTACTTAATGGGTTATTTGGATTTTCTTAGTAGGTCATTGAAATAGATTTTGTGTTCAAATATATTTTTGTTCCTAATGTGAATAGGTTTGTTTGTATAAGTGCGATCAATTCCAGTTCAGACAGTCATCTTTTCTTATGTTTATGCTAGAAATTTGGTGTCATGATTAATTCTTAAATGCTTGAACAATTCCATATGATTAGAAATGAAAATTCATATGATTTTAGCTTCTTTCACTTGACACCATTAATAGTTATAGTAGTTAAGATATTCAGGAAAGTGGAGTTTGATTTTTGTCAAATTATATCGATGGGCCAGTTGAAAGAATATGAACTTGCAAATGTATCCGCAGAAGATAAATCCCTTTTCTCCCACAATTCCAACTTTCATAAATCATGCCTTACAATTATCTCAAAAATAGGAAGAACACAATTCATTAACATCGATAGTATACTTTAGGCACGTTCTTAATAAATCAATTATTGTTATTGTGCACACGTTCGCGTGACATAATTATGATTCCCAAAATANAAAAAATATACAATAATTAATTAAGTTGTAGTAGGCAAACCATAATTAATAAAATACAAGAATATCCAAGAATTGATTTAAGCCAGACATTAATCAATAAAAGCGACTGTGCTAGAACCATGGGACTCGAGGGGGGCCTTACACCTTCCCCTCTGTAAACATAATTCCTTACTTAGTCTTCTATTTTCGTAGACCATAAATTAAGAGTCAAACCTTCCTTTTGGTAAGCGATTCAAAATAAAAGGTGACTTGGAACACCAAAACTCAATTCCAAGTGGCGACTCTAAATAATAAATAATCCCTTCTCAAAATGTCACTTTAATTAGAAAAACTCTTCTAACTCAACCACCTAATAGGGTTTTGGGGCAAAAAAGAGGTGTGACAGCGACCAAATGAAGGAAAACCAAGAAAGGGTAGACAATATACCGGGTGCCCCAAAGCTCGTACCAAAACGGGATGCCGTCCGGTTCGTGGAGCAACCGTACAGTGACGAGGCTGTACCACACGCTATACCTAAAATATTCAAAATGCCGCCATACTTGAAGATATATGACAGTACGACAGTCCTTGAGGATCATGTGACCCATTATGTCACTGCAGTGAAAGGCAATGACCTCCCTAAAGAACAAGTGTTATCCATATTGCTGAAAAAGTTTGGTGAAACCCTAATAGGGGGAGCATTGACGTGGCACTCACAATTACATGCACGATCCATAGAAATATTAGAGGAAATGGCCAATATGTTCATCATCGCCCATGGTAGGGCTAAGAATGCAGAGGCAAGGGTAAACGACATATTCACCATTAAATAGTCACCTGGCAAAGGACTCTGAGACTTCCTCGCCCGATTCAACCGTGTGAGAATGACTCTACCAAATGTATCAGAGGGAATGTCAGTAGCAACATTCCAAAATGGGCTGAACAGGAGCGGTTCGCGGACGACCAGAAAATTGTTGAGCCGATTCATGAAATACCCCCTACCACTTGGGACGAGATACATAATGCCTATTGTGCCGAGGTAAGATCTGGCGAGGACGACCTCAACGGACCAACCCAACGGTTGACCTCGGTCCAAATGGAGTCGAGGAAAGACCGCAGAAATGATAACAAAAGGGACCATGCAGGTCCATGCCACAATCGTGAAAGACACCAGCCATATGTAAGAACTACCATCATACCGCCCCCTCCCCTCCCCCCTCCCCCAATCCCCCCCGTCATGGCGACGATCCATCCAGGCCGAAGACAGGGACTCACCGAAACAAAAGAGGAATTCCTCCATTGCTATCTGCTCACAATTTATGTGTTTCCCCTTCAAAAATAGTCTACACCCTGGAGAAGCTCGGCCCAAAGGTGAAATGTCCACAAAAGATGAAGTCCGACACAAACTCCAGAAAATCGAATGCCCTCTGTGAATTCCACCAGGAACGAGGGCACAAGACCGAAGACTGCATCGTTTTAAGGCAAGATGTCGTGAACATGCTCCACCAAGGAAATTTGAGAGAACTGATGAGCGACTGAGAAAAGGCAAACTTTGCTCGAGGACACGAACATCATCAAGGTATACCGAAGCCACCCTCTCTAGCCTGCACCATCCAAATGATCATCGGAGGAGGCGACAACGCATCGATCAACAACGTGAAGTTCACAACCACCCATAGGCTAAAACGACACCCATGAATGGTGTGACGACCTCGAAGAAAGTATCATCTTCGATGAGTCGGATACACACGATTTGACCTTTCCTCACTATGATGCTTTTGTTATTACTTTACATATTTTAGATACCGATGTAAAACGCATTACGGTGGACGAAGTAAGCGGCGCATGCATTATCCACCCTCGAGTTATCACACAAATGAGGCTTGAAGATAGGATAATGCCACGCTGCATCACACTAACAGGTTTTAACAATGCAGTTGAGCGGACGTCCGGAGAAATCACGCTGCCCGTCCTGGCTGGTGGTATCACTTTGGAAAACTACGTTCTACATTATGGATCAAGACACGGCATACAACGCCATTATAGGAAGGCCTTGGATACACGCCATGAGCTCCATCCCCTTCAGCCTATATCAGGTCGTCAAGTTTCCCACCCCGTGGGGAGTATACAACATTTGTGGCGAGCAACGCACGACCCAAGAATGCTACTGCATCGCCCAGGACTGCACATACACTCAACAATATAAGGGCAAAGGCGCGGAAGCATAGCAATTAACGAGGTCGAGGTCGGATGGCGACCAAGGAAAATATGTCATCAAGGACCCCGAAGTTGTGGAGGCTACAGGGTCAACTGTGGAGGACCTCGACCCCGTGCAACTCGACAAAAACGACTACAGCAAAAAGGCCTATATTGCCCACAAACTCCAAGAAACAGGTAAATTTCATCAATTCTTAGCTAACAATGCATACTTGTTTGCTTTTTCTCATGCAGATATGTCGGGCATCCCGAAGGAGATAGCGACGCATAAATTGATGTCGACCCATTTTACCCCCCACTGCGGCAGGTTAGAAGAAAATTCAATGCCGCAACAAATGATGATGTCCGCGAAGAGGTGGAAAAGTTTCTTGAAAATGGCTCTACCAGAGAGTCAAAATATCCCCAATGGGTCGCCAACGTGGNCTCTCGCGTATTCTTCGACGTATTTGCATCCGTTTAGCCCCGTTTCCATTTCCAATTCACCTACACATAAAATAAACCCTATTAAGCACATACAACGTGTATTTTATCATTAAAGCACATAAAATGCGAGGTATATAATGCTTAAAATCACGAATTCTAGCCACACATCAGTGGTCATGGTAAAAAGGAAAAACGGGGAGTGGCGGATGTGTGTAGACTTCACAGATCTAAACAAAGTGTGCCCGTAAAGACTAATTCTCGCTGCCCCGTATTGACCAGCTCATCGACGCAACGACCGAGAACAAGCTATTAAGTTTCCTAGACGCCTATTCGGGTTACAACCAGATCCTCATGGAGGAAGAAGACCAGGAAAAAACCACTTTCATCACCCACCAAGGGACGTATTACTACAGGGTTATGTCGTTCAGGTTGAAAAACACAGGGGCGACATATCAGAGGCTGGTGACAAAAATGTTCAAAGATCAACTCAAAAAACTATGGAAGTATATATAGACGACATGTTGGTCAAGTCAAAAAGAAAGGAAGACCACATCGACCACTTGAGGGAAGCCTTCGACATACTTAGGCGGTAGGGCATGAAGTTGAACCCCGAGAAATGCGCCTTCAGTGTAACCTCAGGAATGTTTCTCGTCTTCTTAGTATCGCAACGAGGCATCGAGGTCAACTTCGACTAAATCAAGGCTATAGAGGGAATACCATAGAACTTGACCAGCAAAAATCAGGCGTAGAAGTTGACCGGTCGTATAGCCACCCTGTCAAGATTCATCTCACGGTCCTCCGATAGGTGCCACAAATTTTTGGCATACTCAAAAAATATAACGAACTCCAATGGAATTCTGATTGCGTCGATGCGTTAAAGGAATTAAAGGCATACCTATCTTCGCCCCCACTACTTGCTAAGGCGGAACCCGGAGAACGTCTTCTCATCTAACTGGACGTATCCGACGTTGCAATAAGTGTAGTCCTGGTCTGAGAAAATAAAGGTACGCAATCTCCAATCTACTATATTAGCAAAACTTTAGTCGACACTGAAACGAGGTACCCCCACCTCGAGAAGCTAGCCATAGATTCGGTCGTGGCTTCACGAAAGCTTAGACCTTATTTCCAGGGCCACCCCATCTCAGCCCTTTTCCTGTAAGGAGTATCATGCACAAGCCCGAGATGTCGGGTAGGTTGACCAAATAGGCCATAGAACTGAGCAAGCACGATATAACCTATCAACCGCGAACGGTGATAAATTTGCAAGTACTTGTCGTTTTTGTCGCCGACTTTAGCACAAAAATAATGGCCAAAGTTGAAAGGGAAGTCGCCAGTACTTCCCTCAAAATACACAACCTATGGATTCTGTACACCGACAGCGCCTCTAACGCGTGAGGATCTGGACTGGGACTCGTGCTCGAGGACCCAACAGGCGAAATAATTTGCCAGTCCATACAGTGCCCTGATATGACTAACAATAAGGCCGAGTATGAGCCCGTGATGCAGGGTTAAAATTGACACTCAAGTACGGAGCACGATGAGTAGTCCTACGATACGACTCACAATTCGTCGTCAATCAAGTCACAGGAACTTTCCAAATCAAGGAACAAAGGCTACGAAAATACCAGGCTGAGATCCGCAAGCTGTTACCCGAGTTCGACGAATTCCAGCTCGACTAATACCTCGAGCGCAGAACATCAAAGCTGATGATCTCGCCAAGCTGGCGGCAACCACTAACAGCATAACCGAAGGAGGGAACGTGGTCACTATCCTCCACTCGCCAATCGACCAAATTGAGGTACGTACTATTAACCTAACTTGGGACTGGCGCAATTGTAGTGTTGCATACCTGTAGGACGACGTGCTTCCAAACGACGAAAAAAAAGCCAAAAAACTTCAAATGCAAGCAGCCAGGTATAGTGTCATCAATAACGACCTTACAAAAGGACGTATGAGCGGCCCTCTAGCAAAATGCTTAGGACCAAACTAGACACGACGCGTCCTAGAAGAGGTCCACGAAGGTCACTACGAGGCTCACACCGGTAATCGAGCCCTAGTCAGATGCCTCATCCGAGCGGGCTACTACTGGTCCATAATAAAAAAGGAAGCTGTTGACTACGTCAAAAAATGCGAACCATGCCAAAAATACGCCCCCATGATCCACCAAGCAGGCGATCACTTCCACTCAGTCACCTCTCTAGCCCTTCATCAGATGGGGGAATGGATATCGTCGGCCCCCTCCCGGCAGGACGAGGTAACGTACGATTTCTTTTAGTTTTAACTAAATATTTTTCTAAGTGGGTGGAAGCAGGTGCATTCACTCAAATACGCGAGCAAGAAGTGATCACCTTTATATGGAGAAACATTGTATGCCGCTTTGGCATCCCCGAAGAAATCAGATGTGACAACGGACCCCAATTCACGGGAAAGAAGGTCGTCGAGTTCTTCGAAAAATGGCACATCAAAAGAATACTCTCCAAGACATATCATCCCACAGGCAACGGACAAGCGGAATCCTCCAACAAGTCGATATTGAATATCATAAAGAAGAAGCTCGAGAACGCCAAGGGGCTGTGGCCGGAGTTGTTGCCGGAAGTGCTATGGGCATACCACACTACTCCAAAGACAAGCAAAGGAGAAACGTCGTACTCACTAGCCTATGGGACTGAAGCAGTGATACCAGTCGAGGTCATAGAACCAAGTCTACGGTATTCAAATGAGAGTGGGCCAAGCAACGACGAAAGCAGAAAGCAAGACCTCGATGAGGCCGAAGAACGAAAAGACATGGCTTACGTAAGAATGGTAGCCAAAAAACAACATGCATAGCGATACTACAACAACAAAAAATCCAAGGTTAGACCGCTCAAAGTCCGGGACTATGTACTCAAAGCCAAAACACAGGCAAGCAAGGATCCATGGGAAGGAAAACTGGGGAACAATTGGGACGGCCCGTACAAAATCATGGAGACATAAAGAAAAGGGTCGTTCCAATTTGAAACAATGGAAGGAAAATTACTACAAAATAATTGGAACATCACCCATCTCAATTACTTCAACTTTTAAGGACAAATGTTCTCTGAGCCGTACTTTTTTCCCCTCATCGGAGTTTTGTCCCAATTGGGATTTATCGGGGAGGTTTTTAATGAGGCGACGGAGAGGACATCTCGAAGTTAAGCACAAGTTCATCGCTCGACCTCTCAAATACTTCTCCAGGTCGACCAATGAAGGGACTAGATAGGTTGGGACTGGAACACCAGTCCGGAAAACAAGAACATGTAAACTTCTCAAATGTATGTATATGAAAAGAAAAGTATGTAAACACACGATGTTCACATGTCTCCACCAAGTTTAAACACTTCACCAATCCAGGAACTCATATTCGACCTCGTTCGAATTAAAAAAGAGTAACATTCGACCTCGCTCGAATTAAAAACGAGTAACATTTGACTTCCCTCGAATCAACTCACATTCGACCTCGTTCGAGTTAAAAATGAGTAACATTCAACCTCGCTCGAATCAACTCATACTCGACCTCGTTCGAATTAAAAATGAGTAACATTCGACCTCGCACGAATCAACTCATATTTGACCTCGTTTGAATTAAAAATGAGTAACATTCAACCTCACTCGAATCAACTCATACTCGACCTCGTTCGAATTAAAAACGAGTAACATTCGACCTCGCTCGAATCAACTCACATTCGACCTCGTTCGAATTAAAAACGAGTATTATTCGACCTCACTCGAATCAACTCATATTCAACCTTGTTTGAATTAAATACGAGTAACATTCGACCTCGTTCGGATTACCGCACATCGACCTTATTTGAATTAGTAAAGAAGTATATTCAACCTCACTCGAATTCAACATGACTTAAGCTCGATTTACAAGTTAACTTTGTTTGAGTTAATTACGGCGGCATAGGACTTTGCCCAGGTACAGTCAAAGATATACTCGACCATGTTCGAGGTAGCTCATACCGACACAACTGTTCTAAAGCAATCATTTGAAGAAAAATGTTAAAAGAAAAGTAAAAGATCCAATAATGTACATCGCTATGTTATAATCATTCCATTCCAAAAAGTATATTACAAAGAGTACAAAGTACTACTCCACGTCGTCCCCACCTTCACCGCCATCGCCATCGCCATTACCCTCTCCACCATCGAAGTACTCGCCATCGTACCAAGTGTCCTTCTCAATCCCGTCCAGTTCATCCTCGTCACTATCCGCCCTCGACGTAGCAGAGTCGAAACCACAAAAAACTCAAGCTTCAAGCGCCTTAGCACGGTCACCCTCAAACTCAAGCTCAATAACCCTCTTGGCCGCCATTAAATCCCTAAAGATGTCCAACTGAGCCTCAACATGGATCCAATTTTCATACGAATCCCATGGCACATCAGAAAAGTAGGAAGTGTGAGAGGAGGGCGGTTGAGCTAGAAGTCGCACCTTCTCGGCCTCAAGAGCGGCGACCTTATCATTCAAATCAGATATCTCCCCTTCAAGTCCGCCAATCCGCTCATCAAGTTAGCCTCCCTAAGTGCGGCCGCCTTAGCCTCGGTCGCCCGTTTGGATTGAAAAACACGAACGACATCCTCCATCACCGTCGCTTTGGCTAGAGCCGCCTTCCTGGCTTGCTCAACACTGCCTAATTCCGCCTTCGCCTCAACCAGCTCGCCATTCAAGGCATTAAACTGAGTCAAACTTTGCTCAAGCTCGGCCCATAGGGAGGCCAGTTGAGTCTGAAGATCTGCGCATTTCGCTGCAACCCCCTGCTCACCTCGAGCTAGTCCTTAAGCGACCCCTCGAGCTCACTGCACTTTCGAATGGCCCTCACAAGCTCTTCATTCTTTTTTGCTTCAGCTCGTCTTTAAGAGCCTGGAAGCTACCATCCATGCCGAGCAGAAGACATAGCGGCCGGTATTTGGAGCGATACTCATGGTACCTCGACTCCATTCTCTTAAAGATAGCCTCCTTCTCTCCTATAGACGGGCACACTCGATCTCCAAGATGAAAGTCTAGCAAAAAGGAAAACAAGAGAAAAGGGTTAGTGAAAACAAAGGAGAAAAAGATAAGAGGCAACGAATGGCAACGAGAACACTTACCCGTAGAGCCATTCCTGCTATGCCCAACGATAGGGCGCCGTCGTCCAACGTCTGCAACGTCCTCTCCTCGGCACGAGAACACATCGGACCCAAGTCAGGGACTACGCTCTCCGTGCGCTTTAACAGATCTAGATCGAGGGGGATGATTATGCTGCGGGTGGTCTCCTCCGTCCTCACCTCCACCCGAGTATATACTTCGTTATACATCCTGATCTCCTTGAGGGGTCGATGTCGAAACCAGATTCGTAACCATCTACGACTGCGTTCTTCCTCCTCACCTTGGTAGAAGAAGGGATGTCGACATGCCCCGATAGCGATGGATCACTCGATGGCATGACCTCAACCTCCTATGCTCGCTCATCTCTCTCCCCAATGACATCAGGCAAGTAGGCAACGTTCAGATTTTCCGAAGGGGGATGAATCTTAGTGTCCAAGGACACGCTGCCCTTGGACGCAACCGCGGCCTGGTCGGAATCACCCACTGTTAACCCCTCAGTGTCCGCCACCTCACTGCTAAAGTCTATCCTCTGCCCCTTTATCAACAGAGCTACTTCCTCTTCGCTTGGAGACGACTTAATCACCAAGTACAAAATAGGAGGAGTGGGAATCCCCATCGATAGAGTTGTTGTACGATGGCTAAGTTTACGTGTAGCCGAAGTCGGGGAAGGAGCCACTGTCCGAGTAGGCTCGCCTAAGGTCGCAGCAAACAACAACCCTATGGAATCACCCGATTGGGGGAAGGCGGGGCTAGGGACTTTCTTCTTAGTTGAAGGCCTCTGACCCGATACAAGAAATTCAATTTGAACAAAAGAAAAGAAAAAAAGGAAATTATGATTAATGGCAGAATCAACAAAGGTCAAATCGATGACTCACCAGTTGCAGAAGGCCTGTGACCGAATTTCTTGTGGAATGACGACCACTCTCGAACCCTCACGCTGGGAAAAATCTTGCTCGCCCAGTCTCGAATGTCGATGACCAACGTGGGGGGCTCCTTTTCGGCTGCACAAAAGAAAAAGAAGATCAGTAAGGTATTCGTCAAAACAAAACAAAACGAAACGAGATAATGGATAAGAGATCGATTGAAAGAGGTACTTACGAGCAAAGTTCCACACTTCGGGAATCCACTAGGATTCGTCACCACGTACTCAATTTTGATGTAAAAGAAGTGAAAATTGAAACGACGGTTGGCTATGTCGTCCATCTTCACGACCAATCCTTTGGTCTTGCGATGGCAAAGATGCAACATCGTACCTTTGAGGAAGTTCGGTGCGAAGAGGTGTAGCAGGTGATGAATTGAAACTCCACGGT
Organism: Nicotiana knightiana; assembly: GCA_005239525.1. Taxonomy (NCBI): domain Eukaryota; kingdom Viridiplantae; phylum Streptophyta; class Magnoliopsida; order Solanales; family Solanaceae; genus Nicotiana; species Nicotiana knightiana. The sequence goes on along the minus strand of ML391830.1, from coordinate 38,846 downwards.
TGGCTAGCTCATCGTACTTCGCCAGCATCAGGAGAAGTATATACGGAGAGTCATAGAGAGCTGGGCCGGGCAGATCTGGTAATATCGGTAGAACTCCTCCGCCAGTGGAGGAAAAGGAAAAGGAAGAGGAAGAGGAAGGCGAAGAGGAAGAGGAAAAGAGTAGCCTACCCGGAACGGGTACGCATAAAGGCGCAATACCCAGGGTGATGGACTTGAACCACGTCATTACCGGCCGGAACCAGGCCGATGTGGGCAGGAATATTGTACTTGACCCTTAGTTCGGCCAAGCCGACCTCGTCCAGTTCGGAGAGGACATATTCAGGTTCTTCCGCCGCTGATTTTGAGAAATCTGACCTGGTTTTGTTGTTACGAGGAATAGTCTTGTCCACAGTAGGAAAGATGTCGTCATCAGCGACAGCCGCAACATCATCTTCATGAGGGGGCACCCTCACTGATAATGGTGTTGGTTCAGACGAAATGTCAGAAAAATGGGAGGTGGTTGCCATCTTTGGTTAATCGCAAGTATTGAGAATATGGTCTTAAAGAGGAGCGGAAATTGCAGAGATCGCTCAAACCAGAGATTGCAAAAACCGGAGGCAAGTCGAAACAAAAACATAGCAATGAGAAGAATGTGATGAAAAGCAAAGCTTAGAAAATGGGAGAATGTAAAGTTTGGCTTGAGGGGCTCTTCACCAATATTTATAAGGGAACATGCACCCGAATTCAGAACGCCAACCGTCAGTTGCACGGGAATACAAACGACAGAGGCACGGGAAATGATGCGGCGCATTGGGAAGACGCGTAATGATGATGCCTACAGCAATGATGTCACCCTAAGCTGATGTCACAACGGGTTGTGGTTTTTGAAATGCCACGTTGCCACCTCGTGCAAACTCCTTTCCATTCAATCCCCTATATCTGAATTTCCCAAGAACGACCGCGATGTCCACTTAATGAGATCAACCAAAGGACGACCTCGCCAAGTGGAGGGACTAACTGTATGGGTCAAAATTAGATTGAGGATCAAATCGTGAAGAAAAAGGATGATGAGAGCAACTCGCAAATTATTACGAGTAGTGTGGACGTGGTTGACCAGTAATCTCATATGTCGAACAACTCGGCAGCAATCATGGTTGAGGTCGAACAGTGGAACTAGAAGTAACAACTAGTTTATATTGGGATCCTCCCATATAAATAGGAAGAAAGATGAGGAAAAAGGCATGTAATACTGCATATGATAAGAACACTTGTAAGGGATAAGTCCTTAGAGAAAATACAAAGAACTACTTTTCACCAAGATTCAACCTTTTTGTGAACTATTCTATTGTCATTTTCACCGGATCCAAGAAAGTGCATAAAATTCTATCTTACTCGTGTCAATAATCAGTGTCAGATGAAGGAATCCTTCACCCTCTTCAATATTGGGTGAATCTTCCCCTCCATTTACATTTATTGCCATTTAATGTTATTTATTGCTTGCACCCTATACATATTAATAAATCTGATCGCATTTATTATCTGCATCTTCATCCAAACATAGTGTTATCTCGTTATTTGTCTCAGATCTAGAGTTATTAGCTCTAACTAGGATTGATACGCGTTAATAACTCGTTAATTAGTTTAACCAAAGATTAATATATTTTTTTGGTCAAACAATCCTATCAGCTTGATAAAATCGTACTAATATATTAATAAGACTTGCATGTATTGTTCCATTATTCTTATTACGGATTAAACAAAACACAACTATCATGTTCAATTGGCCACTGAGTCTTTCCAGATTGGCAAGACTTGGCAGAGTTTCTTGATAGAGAGTTTGAGAGATTTATGCTAAAAGATCAGTTGGTATGGTTGAGATGCCACTTTTCTTGGGTTTGATTTCTCTAAAAACTTTCCATTTTCTCAATTATTGATGAATATTGCGTTTTCATCTGTATTAGTAATGTATTATTCATACAAATAACGACTGTGATGAAAACAATTAACATGCATAAATAACTATATAAGCACTTGTATGCGTGTCCTTTAATCACACTCCATCTATTGCTCTTATATTTTCCTGTCACCCCAATGTACTTCATAGTCTTTCATTAGTTATCCTCGATTCACGATTGCACCACATAAATCACCATTTAAACAGAGATTACGTAACTTTCTAGTCTCTCTATTTATGTTCTGTGCAAATTCTTGAGTTTCCAACGTATAAATGAGCATGTAGCCATTTGTAGTACCCCTATTTATAGTAAAAATGGCACGTGCTAGCCAATTTTCGGGCTGGTAATTAAAAAATAGCCAACGTTTGTGAAGTCATTGAAAAATAATCACTATTTTGCTGCATTACGGAAAGTTCCAGCATAATATACTGGAGATTGGTTTGCACTTATGTGTGAACTTCCAGCATATTATGCTGGAACTCCAGCACACGAAAAATTATAGCATAATGAGATTGGGGCACTTGTGTATGAACTTTCAACATATTATGTTGGACCAATATTTTATATTGGAACTTCAGTATATTATGCTGGAAGTTCACATGTAAAAAATTTGAACTCCTGTATATTATGTTGGAATATTTTCCGAATTTTGAACAATATTTTCTTTCAGATTTATCTTACATGAAAATTGGCTAGATTTCGATTAATTTTAAAACTGTAAATATTTTTCAATTACCACTTATAAATCTGACTATTTTTAAATTTCACCCCTATTTATAACATATCCGATACTACTACTTCTTTTGACATTCGAGTCTGAAGTTGCGCTCTAGCATAGCGTAACTTGAAGGTCTGAATTTGAATATATTAGATCTCTAATTTCAATTTTAGATTGTCTGAAATTTATTGCAAGGGGCTAAACTTCTAAAATTTTGCAGTTATTTTATAAAAATGATCCTAAAAATGGCTATTTGTGTGCACTTCAACCGTTTACAACTATGCAAATCTGGTCCAATTTCTCATTTCTAACATTAGGTAATCATTCTAAAAGGCTGTTATTAAGAATTAATCAGTGCATCATGAATTTCGGGAGAAATATTATCTTAAATTGTCCTGAAGTTGATAATTTTAATTTAAAATTTCATTACAAAATAAATACCGATTAATATCTAAATAAAATCCCTCAAAATGGTTATATGTGCACTTCCCCCAATTTCCATATATGCATCCAGCCGAAGCAAATCATACGGCTCAGAAACGTTTCAATAAATTCACCTATTCCCCGCCAAGCCGAATGCTTTTTTATCCTGTCCGAGTTTGTTTTTCCCGCCATTTCCAGGTTCCTCTCTTCTAGATCTTCATCGCCGCCTGCTGTCTCCACCGCCACCTCCATCCGGTGATTCAACTTTATCGTGAGTCTTATTATCGATAACTTGATATCCTTATAGCTTCGCATTTGCTTATAATCGATTTCCTTAAACCCTAGCTTTTACTCTGCTGAACAAAATCTAAAATATTTTTTATGTTTCCATTGCTGCGTCGATAATTTCTATAAATTTGGATAAAAAATTGTAGGAAAATGACAAGAGAAGAAGTTGAGAACGGAAGAGACTACATGTTAATAGACGGAGAGGACAATGCCGTTCCAGATGGATTTAACGTCGATTATCTAAAAGTTTATTACGGTAAATCCTCGTTTTCGTGCATTTTAACCTGTTTATTTGTACACAGATACGAATCCAAGATTTTAACTTTATGAGTTTGATTTCGGATTTGATTTACCGGGTCTGAAATCAATTATTAGTACTTTTTTAGTGGATCTTTTAACACATATACAATGTCACATATAATACGTACTATGATTGGACATCTGTACATCCATATAGAGATAAGCTTGAGATCTGTAGAATCTTTAGTTTTAGAGAACTTAATTTGCCAACAGAAGGACAAGTTATTTGATATTGGAATAAAATGGGCTTGAGTAGAGGAATGGGTACAGATGAGCTATCTGGTCAATTCCAACTAGTTTGTGTTTGTGATGTAAATGTCAATTGACAGACTTCTCAGATCCATTTAACAGAATTGAACTTGGAAGTTATTTAGGGGATGTTGATGAAACAAACAGTTGCTACCTGAATGCTTGTTTGGGAATTGTGTACATACCTCTTCAAAATTGAAGTTTTTGAATTGGATTATCTTAAGTACAATCAGATGAATAGTGTTCTTATAGTACTTATTAATATACTCTGAAGGATGCTTTAACAACTTTTCTGCCTTGAATGCAATTTTGAGTTTGGAAAGTTCTGAAATAGACGTAATAGAGCTATGTTGTTGCAAAGTTTGTACCTTCCTTAACCCCTCTTCCTTAAATAAGAAATTCTGTCACTCTACAGTGCTTTTTATTTGGTTTCAAAAGCCATTTATAGATTGGTTTCTCGAGCTAAGTTTTCTCTGTTGCAGGAAAGCTTTTCCCTTGTGCTGATATGTTCAAGTGGCTGTCTTATGGCAATGGTAAAAATAGTTCCTCGATAGCGTTTTTCATTTTATATTTCTTCTGTAACATTGTGCTATTGTGGGTCTCCAGATGGAAAGCATCCAGGTTGTGATCACTCATACTCTGGTCGGAGGGAGTTTTCATTCACATTGGATAATGACATTTACTTGCGATTTCAATCATTTAATACTGCATCTGAGTTGGAAAATGCTATCAAGGAGAAGTGTCCTTTTAAAATAGACATTGGACCTGTCTACAGCGTGGATGTAAGATCTCTGTTATTGTCTTTCTCCCAGCATTGAAGCTTCATTTTAAGTTCAAAACGATTCAGGAAAAAGCTACTTATAGTGAATCTGCTGAATTTGTTGTCTTTTATGTGGCAGAGTTTCTAACAAAGGTTGTTTTTCCTACTATAACTTCATGTTAGTTCACTTCAAAAGAAAAATGGAGTTTCTTTTAGCTAAAACACGTAAAATGGCTATACATTAAGTTATTGATATGCTTACTTTCATTCTAATGCTTCTTCATAGCCTAAGTAGCCCCAATTTCGGTCTTCTTACTTCTCGGAGAAGAGGAGTGTTTTTATGAATCATTAAGTTGTTTTAGCAGGATAGATATATTCTAACTTTTTCTTATTAAACTTAGAATTGTTCTTTTCTGTGTTGCAGCCCTCAAAAAGGCATGCCTATTCACAAGGTGGTGATAATATATTCACGCCTGTGGAAAGAGAGCTTGTGTTTGATATTGTAAGCTCGTTGAAACTGGAAATATCAAATTATCTGCAGAAAAGACGCCAATTCATGTTTCAGCTAAAAGTTTGTCAATACATATTTACTGCAGGATATTTCCGATTATGATGATGTTAGATATTGCTGTTCAGGAGCTGATGTTTGTTTGGAGTGCTGGCCACTGATGACAGTTGCTATCAAGGTCATTGATACTTCTCTCAGAGGTATAGTCTGTATGACATAAAAAACCAGCTAGTAATTTGCCCGAGGAACCATTTTGGACCTTTGATTTGCTTAACCGGGTACTTCTGCAAATGAATGTTGAATAACAGATGACTTTGGGTTTAGTCACATTCTGTGGGTATACAGTGGTAGGCGTGGTGTCCATTGTTGGGTTTGTGATGGAAAAGCAAGAAGGTACTGCTACAATTATAACCAGAAGTGTATTACAATTGCTGTTTGTTCTAGTATTTATTGATATAGTTATTCTCTTGATATTTTACTAGTTTTCTATTGTTCTTATAACCATCATCACAATCAGGTTGAACAATGAACAGCGGGCTGCAATTGCTGATTATTTTCGTGTCTACAAGGTATTTGAGGATGTTTTTACATACATGCTATCGGAGACTATGATGGCTTGAGGTTGTAACAGAAAAATGTTTTGTTTATCATTCAGGGCAATGAGAATAGCAATAAAAAGGTTTCTCTAGTGGGTCCTGCACTTCATCCTTTCCTCGCGTAAGGTTTTCTCCATTTAATTCCTTTTTCATTTCGGTTTAGGATCTTTTTTGAGTCGTATTCTACCTTTGCAGGAGATCATATACTGATGTCTTACAAGGTTACTTTGAGAAAAGACTTCTATCAAGTCAAAATTTGTTCCTGAATGAGGAGAGGTTTGAGAAGATACTGGAAATGATACCTGATGAATGTATACAAGTTTACCTTTCATTACTTGTTTTAATCTCTTTCACTTTGTTGAGTTTTTAGTGAAGTTGAGGTGATTTTGCAGCTATTACATCTGAACTCCGGGGAAAGTGGCTGTCTAACAAGCGCTCAAAAGAAGATATTAATGTTGTTCGTTGGGAACAACTTAAACATCTGTTATCTAGTAAAAAGGTAGAAATCTTATACTGACCAGTCCTTGGGGAGGTTAATATTTTTCACTGTCTTTTTTAATTGCACGACTCGAGTTTGTGCTAATTATTAGTCTTGAAAGCATTGAGATTCTTTTACTGTGTGTAATTGTTCCATTATCCTAGTTCTATCATGTTCCTTCACCAATTGAGTGAGCCATGGTATTGTTTGGGTAATTAGGTAAAAGTTGTGGATGTATTTCTTGCTCTTCTACTATCTGGTGGGGCTTTTCATTGCTTGTACGTCAAGTTTATAATGAAGTGCTTCATCTGTTTCTGTTATCCATGGTTCTGTTTTGCATTTCAGGGCCAGGGTCTTCGCAGATGCATCGAAGAGATTGTGTTTTCTTTTACCTATCCAAGGCTTGATATGGAGGTTTGTGTTATTTACAGTCCCCCCCCCCCCCCCCCCCCCCTCTTTGGGACCTCAGTTCTGCTTATATGGAGTATGAACATTTAATTCTTTTGTATAACACATAGGAATGGGACTTGTTTATATTCCTTTGATATTTTACGGCATAAATTCAAACTGAAGATTTGCTTCTTTTACCTCTCAGGTCTCAAAGCACATGAATCACTTATTAAAAGCTCCTTTCTGTGTGCACCCCAAAACAGGTATGCAATGTATATGTTTGGACCTCAATGTATATGCAAGACATTGAATCATTACAGTTTCTTATCATTGGGTATTTTTCGTCTCCGGTCTTTACATTTTAACAGAATCTTTACGCTTCTTTTTGTTAGGTCGTGTTTGTATTCCTATTGATCCCAATAAGTGTGACGAGCTTGATCCTTCTGCTGTTCCAACCCTTTCCAAGGTGAACGATCCTCGAATATTTTGCCTTTTAGCATTTTCAAGATATCATTGATAATTTCAATTTGTTGATTCTTGTACAATACGCTACTACATGAGTAAAATTAAGGTTTCTAATGTCATTTGGAAGACCATATAGAAAAATTGCTTATCATCATGGACGATCAAAATTAATTTTTCAAAACCACAGTAGTTAAGCTTGTCCATTCGACCATTCCCAAGTCTTCCATTACCAAGTGTTCCATTCAGAAGCGAATGGTTTCCTCATGATCCAACTACTGCTTTGCTGCCTCGCCTGATTGGCATACTTCCAGATGTTCAATTAGTCAAGGCTAGTTGTAGTTACGGCAAAAGGTTACTGAACCTGGTCAAATGAATTTCTACTCTTGTAGCTGAGACCAGACTGTTATTCTTTTCCAGTCTCAGTATATTACTGAATATGGTGTAATGCTGTTAACGATCCTATCCATTATTCAGTTAAGCATGGTTAGTGCACCTATGAGATAAGTTAATCATATCATTATTTTCATCCTTTTGCATCCAAAAGTTGTAAAATTTGGCAGTATATTATCAAATAATTTGAAGTACGTGGTGCCACTTTTCTTATTCCAGCTCCTTTCTTTTTTCCTTCTTATTGATACTAATTTGACTGTATTGTAGCTTATTGGAGATCTTAATGCTGGAGGTTTTATAGCAGAAGGGGACAATGGTAAGGAAGAAGGGAACAATAGTATGCTGAATTCTTTCTCTTCTTTTTTTACTTGTATTTTTGAGATAATTATTTCTGATCCCTTTTGTTCTTTCCATCAAGTGATATCAGAAATAGCAATGATTTACTTGTGGTTCTTGGCTGATATTCCATTAGACTAAAGCTTTGACTCTAGCAGGACTATTTAGTGTCTAAATATTGCGCCTATTTGTAATTGTGTCCCTATATTTAACTTGGTTCTCTTGCCACTGCAGTGTATTTCTTTATTGTTTCCAAGTCCAACTGATTCGAAATTTATGGTTTTACTCTTTGATGTTCACTTTATCGCAGAATGGGATGGAACATCTTTCGTACAATGTGTTAAATACTTTAAGGAATACTTCTTGGATCCTCTGCATAAGTCTTGCAAGGTACATCTCAACTACTTGAAATAAATCATCCTTGTATTTATCTTGCCATGCCTGTCCTTTCAATAGTAGTTTATCATACTCGTTCAGAAATTGTGAGCAACTAATAATGTGTTTTAAGCATGTAATTTTTTCTCTAACTGCCATCGATTTTTAACATTAACTCGTTGGTGGGGAAACTGACCATGCAGGAGGAGATAGAGACTTCTTATAATGCAAAAGTTAAGCAGTCAAGGAATTCAATTAGCTGGTAGTGTTCTTATAAGATCTTCAATATACGTGTTGTTTACGACCCTGCTGGTGATTGTAATTATGTGTTTGGTACTATGTCTTGTGCTTAATTAGTTAGTCTTATGCTTAATTTGAGTGATAAAGCTTGTAATATGCCCCCCCCCCCCCTCCCCAGGGGTTGTACTAAATGCTAATCTGTAGTTTCCCTCTTGAGACTTGTAGCGTCGAAATCAAATTCTCATTGCAGTTGACAAATCTTACTAAAACATACGGATTAGCTTCGAATACAACGTTGTCTTCCAAGAATATGCAATGATAAGTTTTGTTCATTTAATGAAGTAATGAGCTTATAACTGGTTCAGAATAGCATCATCAAAACTCAGAAGATTTTGTTGACTATTGTGGATATGTGGTCTGTGAGACAATAGTGGGCCTTGGTTCTTTGCATTCCTACGGTTCTAAAGGTGTCAGGCGAGAGTTACTGAGACATCACCGTCGCCTACTTTGACCTCACTATATTTGATTGATTCAAACCAGGTTTCAGGACCATTTCATTTTACTTCTTTAGATTTGTAGCCAAACCAAGCCATATAACCTGTTTGGCCAAGTTTCTAAAATCTGCTTATTTTGAGAAGTGTTTTTCAAAAAAGTATTTTTTTTGAGAGTTAGTTTGTATTTGATTAATCAATTTGAAAAACACTTTTGAACGATAATTGGTGTTTGACCAAGTTTTTGGAAACTGCTTCTAAATGTATTTTTCTCAAAAGTACTTTTTTCCCTACTAAAAGCTTAGCCAAACACTTCAATTTTGTTCCAACAAGAATGACATATTTTTAATTTGGAAGCTCTTTAATTTTAAACTTTTCATTATACTATTAATGAAATGCTCTTATAGTTATAGAACTGTTATGACATGTTTAAGAATACAAAACCTGAGGGAGGGAGGAGTGGTTTAGGTTATAAAAAAGAAGGAAAAACTGAATGTAGGTGGGCATTGAAGCATGAACAGGACCACAGTGACTTGGTAGTGAACTCTCTGCTTCACATGTGGCCTTCTCAAATCTCAAATAGTCAACTAGCTTTGTGCATCACATGTTACACGGTATGGCAAATCTTGGATATGTGGCACTGTTCCTTTTCACACTAATTTTCCTCAAGATTTTCTTTCTGCTGTTTCTCCATTTGATTTGAGAAAACCAAATCATCATACCTTTCTAAAATGGTATAGCAGTGTTTGATCATAGCTTGTGTGTACGTCGACTATTTCATTAGTATATGTTATTTTCTACTAATATGGATATTGAGTAACTTTGCACATTAAAGCTTTAAGCATACAAGAAAAAATTACTAACCTTTTTTTGTCCATGTTAGGACTTGGCCAAAAGGACCATCATATTAGTACTACTCAAGCTCTCTGTGAAATATCTTCCTTTGCTTCTCTAATCTGAGTATGAGTTGTAACTTTTCATTGCATCACTTTGCTATTTCTAATAAAATTAGTGATATAGATAGATGCCAAACTATAAATTGGTTTAAATATCACTAATTTTATTAGAAATAGCAAACCCCCCCACAAACTTGATACAGATACTTGGGAATAAATAGAGCTCAAATATGTCCATTCATCCCATAAGGAAACACAAGACAAACTCAAAAGTATTCTTAAATAGATTGCTAAACTTCAAAATTAACCATTTACATTCCTACAACAGAAAATGGTACCACTAAATCCCAATATAAGCTCCTAGTTAAACTTAACATACCATTTAAAGGAAGTTCTAATTAGCAAGAACTTCCCATATCAACTCAGGATCAAAAGAAGGCATTCTTGCAAGTGAACAGCTATCAAACTCAGACTCCATTAATGGCTCCTTTAAACAGTCACCAAAAATGGAACAATTCGAATTCTCACTTTTCCACAATCCATCTTCAGAAATACTTGGTGAAATCACATCACCAACCAAAGAAGAAGTAGAAGATGATGAATCCATTGTTTCTTTAACTTTACTCTCATTTTCACACTTTTTCTTGGCACCCTTTTTAGCTCTCTCTCTTTTCACCTTTTGACATATAGCTTGAATCTTAGCATCCACAGCATTCTTCACAGCATTCATTTTTTCACTATCTCCAAATCCCAACTTACTCGGATCGCGAATATTAGGAAAATTCAAACGTGCATATTCGCCGCGAAGCTTATATGCTGCTCTATCATAAGCATAAGCAGCAGCTTCAGCAGTGTCATAAGTACCTAACCAAACTCTCATTCTGTTTTGTGGAAGTCTTATTTCAGCAACCCATTTTCCCCAATGCCTCTGTCTCACTCCCCTGTATAATTTCTTCTTCTCTGGAAACCTGTAACTCTGTGTATACAGAGAGTTTTGAAGTGGGGAAGTTGTTGGTATTGAGGTATTTGTTATGTTTTCTTGGCAGAATTTTTGTAGCAAATCTCTTTGTCTAAGGTAAACTGATGAACCTAAGGGCTCAAAAACAGGATTTGTCATTTGATTTGTTTCTTGGCAATGAGAAAATATTGAGTCTAACGTGTTTGTACCACTTGTTAAAATTAGTTGAGATAAGGAAGATCGAATTTTAGCCCCCTCATCAAATATGCAAGACATATTGTTGTTTTCTTGGGTTCTGTTCATTATCACTTCATAAAACTAGAAAACAGAGGAGAAAACAGAGGAAAACAGTTTGCCCCTTTTTCCTAAAGTTAAATCCACTTATCCAGAGAAAAAATTGAGGATTAATGGAGAATTTGGAGAGCTGAAAAAACAGAGAAATGGTTGGAGAAAAATGTTGTGTTGAAGTGAATAATGGAAGAGAAGAGGGCAGTTGGGAATAGAGATTTTTGAGTTTGATGTTTAAGTTTGGTTTCCTCTTTGCTGTATTTATAGCTGCTGAAAAAAGGATCTTTCTGATTAAAGTTAAGGCCCCATAACTTTGTTTTGTATTCAAAAGTTGGCATTTATGATTCAACTTTTTACTCTTATCTACTACAAGTCCTTTGCAATCTCTGTATTACCATTGTAGTAATTGTTACTGAAAAAGTGGTTTCATGTTTTATTTAAACGGAACTTTTTAAGGCCCGTTTGGCCATTAATTTTTTTTTTTTCGAATTAATGTTTGACCATAAAAACTTTAAATTTCACTTGAAGTTGAATTTCGAAAATTTGAAAAACTTTAAAAAATATATTTTTCAAAATTCACTTCAAATCCTCACAAAAATTCAAAAACAACTCCAAGTTGTATTCATGTTCAGACACAACTTTGATTTCCAAATATCATTTTCACTTTTCCCGGAATCTTACAATTTTTATGTCCAAACGCCCACTTATTTGATCTTTTTTTTTGGGGGGATTGGGGGTTGGCAAGGCTTTGAGATGGCAATAAAAACTTGCACCTAGTATAGTCTTGGTCGCACATTTTAACATAATATTCGGATTTATATGCCTTTCGAAATTGTGATATTTGAATCAGCGACGTATGATAGTCAGTCTTATGGCGGCAACAAGAAAAACCTATGTGTAGTATCTATTAGTGAACTACCACAAATTTCATGTTAATTAATGGGAAGGTTTTATTCGTCTCATTGCCATTTTTATATTATTTGGGTAAAGTAAATCTCATTTAATTTTGTTATTTTCATTGAATAAGTTTGATTGAAATGTTATCACCCCTTGAAATCTTTAGCTCTGTTCTTTTCCAACTATTTTATCAACGGAAGCACAATTTTAATTATATTCCTAATTTATATTCTTTGACCAAGTCTTCCTCACCTGCCCTAACTGTCAAATAACTAGCAACATATTTAATCTTGTATTCAAAGCCATCTAAAATTACAATTGCTGAATGTAGCATTGAGTTCAAGAGTCGACATGCATATTTGACTCAAGACTTGAGTTCACATCTTAAAGAAGTAACTTGACAATTATTGTAGCGCAACTATTAAAATTATGGCCGTGCATGGATTGGATCGGATCAGATTTAGCACATTTCAGATTCGGATTTCGGATTTTACAAAATGTAATCCGAACTAATAATGGATTGAATCGGATTTTAACGTTTGGATCGGATCGGACTTTCAGATTTCAGATCGGATTATTATGCCTCAAAGTTGCAAACTCATATGTATACTTTCTTTGTAAAAAAAGCAATACAGTAAGAAAAATTCATGTTTCTACAATTATGAGAGTACTATGATGCCAATATAGCTAAATCCAGCAATTGTAAAGGTAATAACTTGGAGGAAGATGTAAAGGAAGTACAGACTATCTGAAATTAAAGTTTAATATTTATAAATGCCCTAATAATTTTGAATTTCGGATCGGATCGGGTTACAATTGTACCAATCTGAATCCGATCCGAATATCCGAAATTTTAATAACACAATCTGAAATCCGATCCAAATATCTGAAATCCGAAATTGAACGGATTGATTCGAATTTCCGATATCCGATCCAAATGAACTGGCCTAATTGAAATAACATTATTTACCTTACGTTTTATTTCATGTGATACTACTCCCCCTTAATTTGTTTAAAAAATATGACATCTTTGTATATACTCCTATGTTATAACATATTTAAGATCCTGCATTCTAATATTTTTGGGGTAGAAATGACATCAGGTAGCCATTTTAATGAGCTGCTTGTTTGACCAAAAAAGTTTTAAGCTTTTTTGTTAAACTAACTAAATAAGAAGGTAAAGGGTAGATCCTAGTTAAGTATAATAAATCCCAGATCTGATATTTGCATATTTCAATGATATGAACCGTGTCCAAAGTAATAAATATCAAGTAAATGCCCAATGATTGTTGATAAATGTGAGGATAAAAACATACAATAAATGTGACAAATGACAATAAGTGTAATAAGAAGGAGTTTGTCACTCAAATATTGAATGAGTTGGATGATTCCTTACTCTGACAACAACGTGTGACAATAAACTATGAAGGTGGACAAAGTGTTCTTGGATCTTATGAGTGAAAAAGTAGAGTAAACAATGAAATCAAACATGTGAGACAAGACACGCTTTGGTATATTTTCTTGATAGTCAACTTCTTACAACAATGCTCTTATCATAAAAGTCCAGATCCCTTTTTCTTCTCTATCTCTTCCTATTTATAAGGGATATTCCTAAAAAATCCTAAAAAGTACAGTTGGAGGAATATTTAACAGAATATTCCTTTTCACAATTCCAAGACTATCTTAACCATTGCCACCATCCGTTCTCTACTCGACCTCGACATTTGTCTCTCTCTTGGCAACTCCTCGCCACTGGACCCTGCTCGACCTCGGGCACTGCTCGTCCCCTTGCATTCGCCAAAGTTAGCCTAATTTTGACCCATACAGTTAGTCCCTCTGCTTATTGAGGTCATCTTCTTGGACGATCTCGGTGAGCAGACTCTTTCCCCAGCCGTTCAGGAGAAATTCTGGCTGAGCAGAGTAGGTCACTATTGATAGGGTGACATGTAGTTCCACAGGTCGTGGTCAGCTGAGCAAGTGGAGGATGACATCATGGCCACGTGCATCCCAACGCACAACATCATTTCTCGGGCCACTGTCGCTTCGGTTCTTGGGCCATTGATGGCACTTTGCACCGATTCGGGTGCCATAAGTGCTTATAGTAGAGGAGGAAAAATTTTGATTGATACATTCGCATTCCCTAATCTTTATCTTTGCACCTTATTTCTTCTCCTTCTTCTTCTTCAGTTCTTGCTCCCTAATTCTTCCACCGTCAACACCTTCCCTTTTCCGGATCTACCGCATGCAGACCATCGAAAAATGACCAGTTCGATTTCTAATTCTGAGATAGTTTTTGACGCTACCCCATTATCGGTGGCTATGCCCTCTGGTGGCAGAGGATCCGTGGTTGTAGAGGATGAGAGCTTCCCTACCGTGGAGGAGGTCGTTTCATGTAATCCAACGTCTAGGAACGAATTTTCGAAAGAGCCTATCCCCGACCCTGAGCTGGTATTGTCTGATATGGGTCGAAGCAAATCTCTGCTCTCCGATCAAAATTTCACATACCCGCTCATATCGATATTATTCTGGCGGGGGCGACGTGATATAGGTTAACCGGCCCGGGTATTGTGCATTCTATGCCTACCCATTCTTGGTGGGATACTCTCTTCCTCTTCCTCCATTAGCGGAAGAGTTCTGTTGTTTCTACAACGTCTGGCCGGTGCAACTCTTCCCTTACCTTTATAAAAAATTTCTGATGTTAGCGATGTTCGCGGAGTTGGCCGGATGCAAGCTCTCCATCTGTCACCTACTGCACCTCTTCTCGCCGAGTTTTTATAGGGGCATGATGATTCATCTTCGCCACCGCGGGACTAAAGGGTTGGTGGCGAGGATGGACGACAAAGCAAACCGCCGATTCTGGTGCAGCTATTTCTTTATCAGAATCGAGCACATAGTGCGAACCCAACCGGATTCCCCGAGCAGTGGAACTTCAACTGTAAGAATCTTTTACCATCTGTAGTGTGTTTGTTTACACCCCCCCCCATTGTTTTTGACTCGTTCGTGTCCTTCCACTTTCAGTTGAAAGGTGTCCACCCTATCTGGTCCCCGACATTGATGATTGGGCAGCTCGCATCCTGCCTCACACTGTAGGGATCCGTGACTGGGAATCCTTCAATAAGCAGTTCGGGCCCAAGCCTTCGACTAGTAAGTCAGATTTTCAGTTTCGCCATCATTTCGTCTTTGTTATGGCTTGTCGCCATCTGCTGTCACCTTTTGACATAGTTTTCTTTTTGTGCCAGGTCGGCGATCTTCTAAGAAGGCGAAGGCTCCTGTGCCCGCATTCCGCCAGGAGGTCGCTTCGGCTGGGATGCAATTAGTACTGGCCGAATCCGTACGAAGCGATCAAACTCTAACTCTGCCATTGGGTGACTCCGGCCAATAGGAGGCCATCGCGTCGGCTGAGACCTCTGCCCACCCTGTTTAGTATCTGATTGATGAGTCATCTCACGGCGAGAAGAAGGCAGCATCGAGGAAAAGACGGGGACTAGAGAATGGACGGGTCAACACTGCTGATGCCACGCCTAAGAGGCCGATTGTTTTGGATGCGGCGTCGGCCCACCCGCTGGGTATTAAGGCTGCTCCCACGCCGGAGATCGCCACGGGGGAGAGGCCATCAGAGGCTGAAGGGGCCGGCACAAGGGAGGAACGTCCACGAACAGCCAAAGCTGGCTCGTCATCGGCGAACGAGAGAGATAAACCATCCTTGTGGAAGATGATGGGTCGGGCTTCGATATTGACCTAGAGGAGCTACAGGCCTTTAAGGATAGGTTCACCCGAGTTGAAATAAGGACAGAGGGGCCTAACCGAAACATACTCATCCCCGTAGATTATAACCTTTTAGTTAACTCAGAACGGGTGGTTTCGGCCTTCGCCCCTTTGTGCGCGGACTCTGAGAATAAGACGCTGCAGATGATCAAGGATGCGGATCTGTCACTGGGCATCTCTGGCATGGCCTTGCGAGTAAGTTTACATTCCCCGTTTTAAGTTAATTCACTTATGTGTTGTTTGCCTTTGCTGACCCGTCTTTTTTTTCATGTCAGACCCTTATTTTAGAGATTGAGCGTGATCGGCGAGAAGAGAAAAGGAAGACCCTCTACAATAAGATGGAATTCAAGTACAAGGAGTACCGTTCTAAGCACCGAACGCTGGTCAACATACTTGGCGAAGACGGTCAATTTCAGACGCTTCGTGATGAGCTCAAGCAAAAAGATGAGGAGCTGAGGGAGAAGGATGGGGAGCTCATGAGGATCATCGGCAGGTGAAACATTCTTGAGGGGACGCTGAGAGCTAAAGAAGGCAAGCTCGAGGTGAGCAAGGGAGTGATGGCCGAGAACGCTGACCTTCAGGCTCAGGTGGTGTCCTTAAGGGTCGAGTTTGAGCAACGGGAAGCTAGGGCCATCGGCTTAAGGGGCGAGTTGACTGCAAAAGTTGAGGAGCTGCAGTGGGTTGATAGGGCCAGGATGGTTGCCGTGGCGGAGGTGGCTGCATTAGGGGGTACCTTCCGTGTTTGCAGGTCTGAGCGAGCTAATGAGGCAGAAACTTCAGCGCTTAAGGAAGCGAGGTTTGAAGAGCGGATAGGGGGTCTGGAAGCGGAACTATCTGATCTGAACTAGCAGATTGCTGCCCTATAAGCCGAGAAGGCGCAACAACAGGCCCGACCATCCACTTCTCATACTTCTATCGATCCTAGTGTGTCGCGGGAGTTGTATGAAAGGTGGATTCACGCTGAGGCCCAACTTGACATATACAGGGCTCTGATGACGACTGTGAAGGTTTTTGAGGTGGAGTTCGAGGATGCTCGTGTTAAGGAACATGCAGCTCGTGACGCCTGTAGTTATGACCCCAGTACACCTGGCATGGACGATGATGAAGATGACTTAGACGGGCTAGCCTCTGATCCTTGGTACGATGATGAGTATGTCGACGACATTGGTGGTGGCGGGGACGATGTGGTGTGAAGTATTTGTACTAGTTTTTTTTTGGAAGGGCGTGCTTCAAGCCCTTTGTAAGATGCTTTTGAAAGAATGCTTTGAATGGAACAATTTACTTTATGTTGTGTATTTTCGTCTCCTTTTTCTTTTCTGTAAATGTCTCCCTCTATATGAGTCCCTGACTTTGGTTGGTCTGAACGTCGTCGGTCATTAAGAAATTCGATCGAGGTGGGATGTAACTTAATTCGAACAAGGTCGAATGTTGGTATTTGAAAGATAATTCGAGTGAGATCGAATATAAGTTAATTCGAACGAGTTCGAATGTAAACTTGAAAACTGATTCGAGCGAGGTCGAATGTAAGTTAATTCGAACGAGGTCGAATATAAGTCGATTCAATGGTCTCAGATACAAATTGAAAAATAATTCGAGCGAGGTCGAATGTAATTTAATTCTAACGAGGTTGAATATAAGCCAGCCGATTCGAACGATCTCGAATGTAGACTTTGGAAAATAATTCGAGCAAGGTTGAATGTAAGTTAATTCGAACGAGGTCAAATATAAGTCGATTCGAACGATCTCGAATGCAGACTTTGAAAAATTATTTGAGCGGGATCAGATGTAGACTTCCTACATTGGCGTGATGTGTAAACTTGGTGGAGTTATGCAAGAATATCATTTATTGCTTTGTTTGTTCATTCATTGGAGAATATTACATATTTCTGCTTGGCTTGTACATACATTCGAGAAGTCCAAGTCTATCTAGTTCCTTCATCATTCGGCCTGGAGAAGTAGTCGATAGGCCGAGCGATGAACTTAACACTTAAAATTCGAGAGGCCCTCTTCGTTGCCTCATTAAAAACCTCCCCGAGAAAACCCAATTGGGACAAAACTCAGATGAGGTAAAAAGAGTACGACTTGGGGAACGTCCATATTCAGAAGTTGAAGTATTTGAGGTGCGCGACGTTCCAATTGTTTGGCAATAGTTTTCCCTCCATTGTTTCTAGTTGGAATGACCCTTTGTTTTCCGCCGCCGTGATTTTTTATGGGCTGTCCCAATTGGTTTCCAATTTTCCTTCTTGTGGGTCTTTGCTCGCTTGTGTTTTGGATTTGATTACATAGTCCCCGACCTTGAGAGGCCTGACTTTGTCTTTTTTGTTGTAGTACTGTTCTGCTTGCTGTTTTTGAGCTATCATTCTTATGTAGTCCATGTCTCTTTGCTCGTCGGTTTCGTCGAGGTCTTGCCTTCTGGTCTCATCGTTACTTGGCTTGATCTTATTGGAGTACCTCAAACTTGGTTCACCGACTTCGACCGATATCACTGCATCAATTCCATAGACTAGTGAACATGGCGTTTCTCCTGTGCTTATTTTTGGCGTGGTACGGTATGCCCATAGAACTTTCGGTAGTAGTTCTGGCCACAATCCCTTGGCGCCCTCAAGCTTATTTTTCATGATGTTCAATATTGTTTTGTTGGAGGATTCGGCCTGACCGTTTCCTTTAGGATGATATGGCGTGGAGAGTATTCTCTTGATGTGCCATTTATCGAAGAATTCGACGGTCTTTTTTCTGGTGAACTGGGGTCCCTTGTCACAACTGATTTCTTTGGGGATGCCGACGCGGCATATGATGTTTCTCCATATGAATGTGATAACTTCATGTTCGCGTATTTGGGCGAATGCACCTGCTTCTATCCACTTGGAAAAATATCCAGTTAAAACCAAAAGAAATCGTACATTACCTCGTCCCGCTGGAAGGGGTCCGATGATGTCCATTCCCCATTTGATGAAAGGCCAAGGCGAGGTGACTGAGTGGAGGTGATCGCCTGCTTGGTGAATCCCTGGAGCGTATTTTTGGCATTGTTTGCACTTTCTAACGAAGTCGGCAGCTTCCTTTTTCATGGTGGGCCACTAGTAACCTGCTCATATGAGGCATCTGACGAGGGATTGATTGTCGGTGTGGGCTCCACAGTGGCCTTCGTGTATTTTTTCGAGGACGCGCCTTGTTTGGTTTTGGTCCTAGGCATTTTTCTAGGGGACCGACGAACCTTCTTTTGTATAAGTCACAGTCGATGATGCTGTATCTGGCCGCCTGCATTCAAAGCTTCTTGGCTTATTTTTGTCGTATTGGAGCACTTCGTCCTGCAAATATGACATAATACGAATGCACCAGTCCCAAGTCATGTTTATAGTACGTATCTCGATTTGGTCTATTGACGAATGAAGGAGAGTGACCACGTTCTCTTTTCCGTTTATGTTTTTGGTAGCCGTTGCTAATTTGGCGAGGCTGTCTGCCTCGATGTTCTGTGCCCTAGGTATCTGGTCGAGTTGGCATTCGTCGAACTCGGGCAGTAGTTTGCAAATCTCTGCCTGATACTTTTGCAGCCTTTGATCTTTGATTTGGAAAATTCTTGTGACTTGGTTGACGACGAGTTGTGAGTCACATAGGAGGATGACCCGCCGTGCTCCATATCTGAGAGCTAGTTTCAGTCCTGCAATTATTGCCTCATACTCTGCCTCATTGTTAGTTATATCGGGACACCGTACAAACTGGCGGATGACTTCTCCTGTTGGGACCTCGAGTACGAGTCCCAGTCCATATCCTGACACGTTGGAGGAACCATCGGTGTATAGAACCTATAGGTCGGTTAACTTGGGGGAAGTATAGGAGGTTTCCCGTTCGACTTCAGGCATAATTTTGGCACTGAAGTCAATGACGAAGTCAGCAAGTACGTACGACTTCATCGTTGTTCACGGATGATATGCTATATCGTGCTCGCTTAACTCTATGGTCCACTTAGCCAACCTGCCCGACACCTCGGGTTTGTGTAGGATGCTTCTCAGGGGAAAAGTCGTGACCACCGAGATGGGATGGAATTGGAAATAAGGTCTAAGATTTCGTGAAGCTACGAATAATGCCAGGGCCAACTTTTCGAGGTGGGGATACCTCGTTTCGGCGTCGACCAAAGTTTTGCTAATGTAGTAGATTGGAGATTGCGTACCTTTGTTTTCACGGACCAAGACTGCGCTTAGTGCAACGACGGATACATCCAGGTAGATTAGGAGACGCTCGTCGGGTTCTGCCTTGACGAGTAGCGGGGGAGAGGAGAAGTATGCCTTTAATTCTCTTAGGGCATTGACACACTTGGAATTCCATTGAAGTCTGTTATCCTTCTTGAGTACATTGAATAATTTGTGGCATCTGTCAGATGATCATGAGATGAACCTTGACAGGGCGGCTATATGGCCAGTCAACTTTTGCACTTGCTTCTTGCTGGTCAAATTTTCAGGTATTCCCTCTATGGCCTTGATTTGGTCGGGATTAACCTTAATGCCCCTCTGCGATACCAAAAATCCTAGGAACTTTCCAGAGGTAAGGACGAAGGCGCATTTCTCGGGGTTCAGCTTCATGTCGTATCGTCTATGTATGTCGAAGGCTTCCCTCAGGTGGTCGATATGATCCTATTTCCTTTTTGACTTGACCAACATGTCGTCTATATATACTTCCATCATTTTTCCGAGTTGCTCTTTGAACATTTTGGTTACCAGCCTCTGATAGGTTGCCCCTGCATTTTTTAGCCCGAACGACATGGCTTTGTAGCAGTACATCCCTTGGTGGGTGTTGAAAGTGATTTTTTCCTGGTCCTCCTTCTCCATGAGGATTTGGTTGTAGCTTGAGTAGGCGTCCAAGAAACTTAATAGTTTATGCCCCGCTGCCGCGTCGATGAGGTGATCAATGTGAGGTAATAGGATGAGTCTTTCAGGCGGGCCTTGTTTAGATCCGTGAAGTCCACGCACATGGGCCATTTTCCGTTTTTCTTTTTCACCATGATCACATTGGCGACTCATTAGGGGTACTTTGATTCTCGAATAGAACCGTTGGCGAGCAATTTTTCTACCTCGTCGCGGACGACATCGTTGATTGCAGCGTTGAAATTTCTTCTGATTTGTCGTACCGACGGGTAGAGTGGATCGACGTTCAGCTTGTGTGTTGTGATGTCTTTCGCGATACCTGGCATATCTGCGTGGGAGAAAGAAAACAAGTCTGCGTTGTCAGTTAAAGACTTATGGAATTTACTTGGCTCTATGAGTTTGTGGCCGATGTAAGCTTTTGTTGCGGTCGCTTTCGTCTAGTTGAACAGGATCGAGGTCTTCCATTGTTGATCCTGTGGCTTCCACGACGTCAGGGTCTTTGATGACGTCCTTTTGTTCGTCGAGCTTCGACCCCGACTTCGCTAATTGTTATGCTCCTGAGCCCTCCTCTTTTAACTGTTGAGTATATGTGCAGTCTTGGGCGATGCGATAACATTCTTGAGTTGTAGGCTGTTCGCCGCGGATGCTGTACACTCCTCATGGGGTAGAGAACTTGATGACATGATATAGGCTGGACGGGATTAACCTCATGGCGTGTATCCAGGGTCGTCCTATAATGGCGTTGTAGGATATGTCTTGATTCATGACATCAAATGTTGTTTCCTGGTGACGCCCCCGTCTAGAACGTGCAATGTTATCTCTCCGGAGGTCCGTTTAACTGCATTGTTAAAACCTGTTAGTGTTATGCAGCGCGGTACTGTCTTATCCTCGAGTCTCATTTGTGTGATAACTATGGGGTGGATAATACACACACCACTTCCGTCATCTGCCATGATTCTTTTTACATCGGTATCTGAAATTCGTAAAGTAATGACAAGAGCATCGAAATGAGGAAAGGTCAAACCGTGGGTATCCGACTTATCGAAGATGATACTTTCTTCGAGGTCATCATACCGTTCATTGGTGATCGAACGCTTCAATTTGTGGGTGGTGGTGAACTTCACATGGTTGATTGTTGCTTCGTCGCCTCCGCCGATGATCATTTGGATGGTGTAGGCTGGGGAGGGTGGCTTTGTGGGGCCTTGATTTTGTTCTCGTCCGGGAAAAATTGGCTCTTCCTCGGTCGCTCATCAGCTCCCTTAAATGTCCTTGGTGGAGCATGTTTACTATCTCTTGCTGTAGGGCAATGCAATCCTCGATCTTATGGCCTCGTTCCTGATAGAACTCACAGAGGGCATTAGACTTTCTGGAGTTTGGGTCGGACTTCACCTTTTGTGGCCATTTCACCTTGAGGTCGAGCTTCTCTAGGCGTAAACTATTTCTGAAGGAGAATCACAAAAAGTATGAGCAGATAAAAGTGGAGCCATACCTCATTCGTTTCGGTGAGTCCCCGTCTGTGGCCCGGACGGGCCATCGGCTTGGCGAGTAGGTAGTGGGATGGCTGTTCTAATGTACGGTTGGTGCCTTTCGTGATTGAGGCGTGGACATACGTGATCTCTTCGACTGTCATTCCGGCGATCTTTCCTTGATTCCATTTGGACTGATGTTAACCGTTGAGTTGAACTGTTGAGGTCGTCCTCGTTCGCTCTCACCTCAACATAGTAAGCGCTGTGTATTTCTTCCCAGGTGGTGGGAGGGTATTTCATGAGCCTGCTTAACAGTTTTCTGGTCTCCCTCGACCCCTTCCTGTTTAACCCATTCTGGAAAGCCGCTACCGCCATTTCCTTTGACACGTTCGACAGGCTCATTCTCACTCTATTAAACCGGGCGAGGAAGTCCCTGAGTCCTTCGTCGGTCGATTGTTTGATGGCGAATATATCATTCACCTTGGATTCTGCTTTCTTGGCCCCGGCATGGGCGGTGAAAAACTTGTCGGCCATTTCCTCGAATGTTACTATGGAATTTGCTGGTAATTGTGAGTATCATGTTAAGGCTCCCCTTGTTAGGGTTTCGCCGAACTTCTTCAGCAGTCCCTACGACACTTGTTCTTTCGAGAGGTCGTTGCCTTTTATCCCCGTGACATAATGGATGATGTGGTCTTCAGGGTCTGTTGTGTCATCTTATATTTTTAAATATGGTGGCATTTTGAAGGTTTTGGGTATGACATGTGGAGCCGCTTCCTCATTGTAAGGTTGTTCTGCGAACCGGCCGACGTCCCGTTTTGGCAGGAGTTTCGGTGCGCCTAGTATTTTATCAACTCTTTCTTGGTGTTCCCTCATTTGGTCGCGGAGTGCTTTATTTTCGTTCTCAATCTCTTCCATTTTCCTCAGAATAGCTGCGAGGGCGTCGTTAGCTGGATCATCAACAATATGAGTGATACCTGTTGGGGGAAGGGCGTGTTGCTCGTTGATAGTCGTTGTGATGTCAACTCGTGCGGTGTTCCTACTCGCCCCTTGAGCGGGTTTGTCGAGTATATTGTTT
Source organism: Nicotiana knightiana (assembly GCA_005239525.1). Classification (NCBI taxonomy): domain Eukaryota; kingdom Viridiplantae; phylum Streptophyta; class Magnoliopsida; order Solanales; family Solanaceae; genus Nicotiana; species Nicotiana knightiana. The sequence goes on along the minus strand of ML391830.1, from coordinate 15,704 downwards.
AGAGTACTTGTTAGCTATGCCTCCAATAATTTTTTCACTATCGGCAGTGCTTCCTCCGTCGTAGACGTAGAGGCTCCCTTCCCATGAGAAGCGGTTACACTCCCATGAGGGAGAGGTGAGTCACTTCGCTTGGGTGAAGCGCTTGGCGTCACGTTCTCCTCGTCCTCTCTATTAACCTCGTTGATGGTGTTTATGAGGTTAGTAGTGACTCCCGCCACTGCTTCATATCTTTCCTCTCCTTTTCTTGACATTGTTAGTTTGTGCAAGCAAGAAAAAGAAAGCTTTGTCGTTGTTGTTGTTTTTTTTAGATCCAGAAGAAACTAAAATTTTAACTAGGAAATCTTCACAGACGACGCCAACTTATTTGACCAATTTTTTTTTTGCCTTTTTGTTAAACTAATTAAATAAGAAGGTAAATGGTAGATCCTAGTTAAGTATAATAAATCCTAGATCTGATATTTGAATATTTCAATGATATGAACCATGTCCAGAGTAATAAATATCAAGTAAATGCCCAATGATTGTTGATGAATGTGAGGATAAAAACATACAATAAATGTGACAAATGACAATAAGTGTAATAAGTAGGAGTTTTTCACCCAAATGTTGAATGAGTTGGATGATTCCTTCCTCGGACAACAATGTGTGACAATAAACTATGAAGGTGGACAAAGTGTTCTTGGATCTTGAGAGTGGAAAGTAGAGTAAACAATAAAATCAAATAGGCGAGACAAGACACCCTTTGGTATATTTTCTTGATAGTCAACTTCTTACAACAATGCTCTTATCAGAAAAGTCCAGATCCCTTTTTCTTTCCTATCTCTTCCTATTTATAAAGGATATTCCTAAAAAACCTCAAAAAGTACAGTTGGAGGAATATTCAACAGAATATTCTTTTTCGTAATTCCAAGACTATCTTAACCGTTGCCACCATCCGTTCTCTACTCGACATTGACATTTGTCTCTCTCTTGGAAACTCCTCGCCATTGGACTCTACTCGACCTCGGCCACTTCTCGTCCCTTTGCATTCACCAAACTTAGCCTGATTTTGACCCATACAATGCTATTTAAGAATTAATCAGTACGTTCTGAATTTCAGTTTTTCTGTTCAATCCTGAAATTACGATTTTTATTTTAAAATTTCAAACAAAATAAGTACTTTTAAATATCTCTTAGAATGACTATCTTAAATCCATCTCCTAGTCAAATTAACATAAAATGAAATGGATGGAGTAGGTCATTTATAACAAAATTGAACTATAAAATATGACAAATTTTTTCACTTTGTACTTGAGAAAAACATAATTGGGTTTGGGTGGGGGGAGGGGGAGGATTTCACATTGAGAAAAGGGTAATTTGACAAATAGCGTGTTTGGTCAAGCTTTATTTGAGGCAAAAGCGTTTTTTTGTTTTGTTGTCAAAAGTGCTTTTTTCTCTAAAATTAAGGCGTTTGACTAAGCTTTTGAAAGAAAAGAAAATGGGAGAAGCGGAGGCAGTTTTGAAAAAGCAGAAAAAAAAAGAACTTCTCTCCAACAACACTTTTTTGAAAAGCACTTTTGAGAAAAATATACTTAGAAGCAGTTTTTTAAAGCTTGATCAAACACTAATTATTGCTCAAAAATATTTTGTCAAATTAATTAGCTAAATACAAATTACTTCTTACTAAAAGTACTTTTAAAAAAAATATTTTTTAAAATAAGTCGATTTTTGTGGCTCGGCCAAACGGGATATAAAGCGTCGACCTAAAAACATAAGAGTGGTCACTCTCTGTACTTAACTGTTGCTATGTCAAAAAGCAACTTTATGAATTTATTATAGCTTCAACTTACAGCTCTCTTTCCATTTAATTTTCTCTGCCACGTGTTGCCCTTCTTTCCTTTGTTCATTTATTTCTCTTCCTATTTTTGTATGTTTGGTTCTACGCCTTTCTTTCTTGCTTTTTTTTTTTTTCATTTAAAAAGTTCACAATCATTAAATTAGGTTAAGATTTTTAGATTTATTTTAGGTTGGGATAAGCTAGTGAATACTGTTGGAAGGTAGATAAAGGATTGGTGTTTAGTGGGCGTTTGGACATAAGAATTGTAAAATTCCAAAAAAAAAAAGTGAAAAAAAATTCCAACTGAAAATGGTATTTGAAAATTAGAGTTGTGTTTGGACATGAATATTATTTTGGGTTGTTTTTAAAGTTTTGTGAGTGATTTGGCTGAGAATTTTGAAAAACAGGTTTTTGGAAAATTTTATACCAAACACCGATTTCGAAAAAAAGTGAATTTCTTTTTTAAAAAAAATAAAATATTTTTTTGTGTCCAAACGAGCACTTAGTATAATTATAACTCTTAACACCTTATTCCAATCCTAACTTTGGAAGATAGTTTGACATAAACAAGATATTTATTGTTACGATTGAACAACTAATTCTCTTAAAAACTAGGCACTCAAGGCATAAGAGAAATGAGCAATCGTGTTTAGGAAACAAGTGCACGCTCTCGCTCCAATATATGTGTAGGTAGAAACACGTTCTCTACTACTTTCACCGTTCACTTTTACTTGACAGTTATACTAAAAATAAATTTTTAGTTTTACTTGTCACTTTACGCGTATCAAGAGAAAATTAACTTTTTTTCCTGTTTTACCCCTAATTCATTAACCAACATTTCTTGAATAAATAATGGTCAATACTCAATACTGGAATTCACAGAGAACTCTTCATTATCCTCTTTTGTTAAACACAAAAGTCCACTAAAGTCATCTTTTATTCTCTTGTTCTTTGGAATATTTTTTTCTTCAGAAGTTATTTAGGAATTTGGGTTCAATTATTAAGTATCAATTAATAGGGTTATTGTGGTAAAATTATTATGTCAATCATTGCCAAGTAAAAGTGATCGGAGGAAGTATTACATTTTCTTTTCTAATTTGATTTTGATAGTTAAAGATACACTTTCTTTTTCTTCTAATATTAGCTATCCTCTTGGATTTTGCATCTAATAAAAGGAAAAATCCCAAAAGAAAGTGGTAAATAAGTAATGATGGTGATTAGCTAAATAGGGTAAAAGGACAAGCCATATGCTAAACATTTTAATTTCAAAACTCCACCAAACTTGGAACCTCTCACTAGCTCATACCCAATTAAATAAACTAAATTAAAGTCAAAAGTACCATTTATCCCTTTTTTGTTAATATTAATTGTCAAGTTAGGTTTTCAAAGTGGGAAAAGGGATTTGAAACCATTCGTACTAATTACATGCACAAAATTAGCCAAGCAAATATCAATATGACCTAATGCTAAAAATCTATTCTATAGTGAAGCTAAAGATAGACTAGTTGTTCTTTCATCTACCTTCCATTTGATATTTGATTGTAACTTTATATTACCATTCCCTTGCTTATGAAACATACAAAAACATGTGGTTCATCTTATTTTTGGATTAAATTAAATATTCCGTTCTAATTTATTTGACATTTTTTTTCTTTATAAAGGAGAAGGGAAAGAATTAACAAAAACAAAATATATGTATATATAGAGATCCCTAATATGCATGTAGAACAAAATTGACCTACGACCGGTGGCGAAGTCAGGAAATTCAATAAATTTTGAACGCCCTTTGCCTGTGGGTTATGTAAGGATATTCAACGTCTATTTTTAATCAATAACAAGTAATATTTTACCTTATACGTGATATAATTTTTCGGCGAAGGGTGGTCGATCACACTTGGGCCAACATAGTTTCGTCCCTGCGTACGACACAATGCCCATTCGCTTATCCGAAGGAGGCAATGCGGAGCAGCAGAATAGAGTAGTCTCGACACAAAGTTCCTTACCTTAGCTGGATCTCGACAGAGAATTAAACAAATCTATATAAACCAATTCTTCTTCTCTAAATGGACGGAGTAGAGAAAAAAGACGTGAGTAGTATTTATTAAAACAAAAAAGAAAAAACTTTACAATAAAAAAGTGTGGACCCAAAATTCATTAAATACGAAAAGGTAGCTTTGAATAAAGAAAGAAGAAGAAGAAAATAGAGTGAAAGCAATTAGAAGACAGGACTCGTGTAGTTATGGGCCCACTTTCTACGGCCCAAAAAGCTTTTCACCGTATTTGCATGTGATGCAGACCTAACTCCTCCTCTTCCAAAAGTCAATCTAAAACCGTACTTTTTGTATCTTTCGGTATCTCTAGGCCCACTGTTTTCACATTCTTTGATTTTTTCTTTAAAAAAAAAGGATTTTTACATTCCTGTACCATATATGAAACTTTATTATCCTCCATATTCAAGGTTTGATATAATTACATTTAGTATACCTAATTACCAATTCTATACCATACGGGGCTGAAGTTTCACAGTTATAAAGATAAAAACTTCAGCATACGGGGCTGAAGTTCCCCAGTTATAAAGACAAAAACTTCAGCATACGGGCTGAAGTTCCCAAGTTATAAAGACAACAACTTCAGTATACTTAAACTGATTTGTAGTTTTTATGTAGAAATCTTGTAGATGAAGACAAAGTTTTGTAGTCAATTCTGTTCCTCATTTTTAGCGCATCATATCTGCGCTATTAATTACTAATTAACGGATGGTATTAAAATTGTAGGAAAAATGTGGACATGTCGGGTAATTTACTTACTATGCACATATTTGGTAATAAAATTTCATATATGGTATAGGAAGGGAAAAAATTCTTAAAATATTTTAATCGTTCTCAAAAATAATAATCAATAAAAAAATATTTTTTATAATAATTATATACATATTTTATATAGTTTTTATCTAATTAATACAACTAGTTTCAGCCGACCAATTTTATGTGTTGGTCTTTTTTTAAATTAGTAGTATCTAGACCAACTTAAGCATATTTTGATTAATTTCTTAGATAATTGGTAATTTTTCTCATAGAGGCTTGGGCAGATAAAAAAAATTGCCTCTCTAGGGTATGAATCAACTTCATTGAAAAGAAAAAAGTTTTGGAGTGAAGATGCGACTTCTACTCTAATTTGTTGCTACTAAAAGATGGTTAGAATTTCTTCACCCTAAATAAAACTTGAAAATGAAGAATGTTTATCCTTTTGTAAGACTACTCAATGCGTATATGATCAATTGAACCAGTGAACTTCAAATACGAACTGTTAGAGATAAAAGAAACTTTCTTTTGTGTCATTTCTTGTTTATTATTCTTTTTTTAAACGCCTATTATTTAACTAATTAAACGTATAATTTTCACAAACTAGCAAATAAAGGTCCTTGAATATCATAGCAATTTTTAACTTCAGTAAAAGATTGAGAAACAGCCATAAGGCAGTCAACTACTACCAAAGGTTAAAAGTTCCCTTCATCATTAACGGAGGTTTCGATTTTGAACTTCGATAATGAAGTAGTTTTTTTATACGAATTCAAATTAATCGTATTAAAGTTAGTATCGAACACTAGAATCGAAAAATAATAAAAATTAACGTTCACATGTAATACACTTATGTGAAAACAAATAGTTTGAGTCTACAACTCTATCCCAATCTTTCTTGGTTATAGAAGTTACAAAGCACACGACTCTCCTATTTCTAGCAAGTTGTCCCCATCCTAACGGATAATTTGACTCGGTATTTGCCTTTCATTTTCCCTAATTCGATTATTTGAAAGCTATAAATGTTATCCAATATTAGTGGTTATGGTAATAATAACGACTTAAATTGACACCCAATGTTGCTTGATTAAAGAAATATATATATATATATTTATTTATTATTTTCACTTGGATTATATTTATTTTTTTTGCTGCAAATATTTTTCTTTTCTTTAGTATTTTCATCTTACTCTTATATATTTCAAACATGTTTTAAAGACGCTTTTCTTGAGCCGGTATTTATTAGAAACATCATCTATATTTCAAACTAGATAACGGTAAGGTTTGAGCACACTCCACCTTCCCCAAACCCTATTTATAAAAAAGTTTAAAAAATATCGACAAAGAATATTCAATATATGTTATATGTATTTAAAATAATATTTTACTTATATACATATAGTGTAATTCTTCATAATATCTCGAGTCAGGATTGACAACTGACAACCCTTAGCAAAAGGTGGCTTCGTCCCTACACACTCGATATACTTTTGTTGTTGTTAGGCTGGTTCTTAACATTTAGTCAATTGTAAAGTACTCTTCCATTTCTGAACCTATTTTCTTTTTGGTCTGTTCCGAAATAAATGACCCCTTTATAAATTTAGAAATAATATAGTTTAAATTTACAAATCTACCATTAATGAGAAGCTTTAATAACCACGCAAATACTCTGGAGCCCTTTTGACTTGTTTAAGACCACAAATTCCTAAAATCTTTATTTTTCCTTAAACTTTGTGCTATGTCAAACATGTTTACATAAATTGAAACGAAGGGAGGGAGTATTACATTTGAATGAATCCATTACCCAAAACTGCATCCTGTCATTTTGTTATCTTTGTCATCTTGTCGTAAACTTTTAGGGGTCGTTTGGTTTGAATACGGTTTATGTCGGGATAAGTTATGCTGAGATTAATTATCTTGGTATTGTTTTTATCCACTGTTTGGTATGTTGTATTAAAAATGACAATTGCATAATTTCTAAGAAGAATGTATAAGTTATCCCAACACAAATTACCTCACTCTCTACAAGGTATAAGTTATCCCGCTACTAATTTTAATTCCGAAATAACTTATACTAGATTTGCTAATCAGACAATTTTTTTTAATGATATTAAATTTTTATATCAGCACTATAACTTCTTATACCTCATGCCAGACGAGCCCTTAATAAAGTTGTGAATTTATCTCTTCCTCAGCTTCGAGTTGTCGCCAGCCGTAAAAGTTATATTGTCAACTAAAAGAATTAGCACATCCACATTCCACACAACTCAAAATATATTGATTTTCCAATGTAAGAGAATTTCATTTGCAAAACAAAAAAAAAAAAAAGAAGAAGAAGAACAAGACTGTGACCTGTGGGGTCATTAACGTAATGAGGCTAAAATTGTAAAGTTATTTTTTGGCAGTATTTGGGAGACTAAGTCGCAGTTTAACAACTCAGCAAGTAATCACTGAGCTGGCGCCGACTATGAAGATAGTGGGTCCTACAACCAAAAGTGGTCCCCGCTTTATCTGACCCTACCTAGATGATAGACACGTCATCACTGTATTGCTTATCTGAATTCACATCAGTACGTGTCGACTAGTGTATGGTTCAGCCACCAATAAAAGTATAAAAAAAACATTTTAATTCTCATGAAAAACAAAAAACATTGGGTGACGTTAATTATGACGCAAGGGCTATTTCAGAGATATCGTACGTGTATGTTCTCTGTGGAAGAATTTTAAATTAAAATATTTAAAGATGAGTAACTATTTACACGAACTTATTACATAAATGAAAATGAAAAAGCTTATTACTAGCATTATATAAAGTTGACTTAAGAGCCATATGTTTGTACTTCGTAAGAATCCAAACATACAAAAGTATATCCATGCTCATTTTCAGAAAGAGAATATACTCTTCATGCTTGAGAAAACAAATGCATTAATTGAAATTCGCATGGATAGAATAAATTGAATATATATTGTCTACCCTTAAAATCGAATAACAATTGTATTTATAAGTTTTTTTAAGAATACGTTATTTTACTTGGCACAAATTGATAAATACGAGAATTGATGTTAGAAATTAACTATAAAATAAAGCAAACCAATATAAAGCGCAGTTTGACCCTCGAGCTAGATCGCCCTCGAACTGACTAAGAGTATAATTTGAGCCCTTTACCTCCTAGCGAGTCGTCGATGATGTCGGGTAATGCTAATTTGAAGGACGCATCCATGGAGGAAGTAGATATAAATTGTCAAGTTCCAAAAGTTGTGTCTAACTTCGCAAGGGAAATGTGTTTCGGGTAGTGATGGTCTTCCTCCTCGGAAAGGACATCGTCGAACTGACTAAGAGTATAATTTGAGCCATTTACCTCCTAGTGAGTCGTCGATGATGTTGACTAATGCTAATTTGAAGGACGCATCCATGGAGGCAGTAGATGTGAATTGTCAAGTTCCAAAAGTTATGCCTAACTTTGCAAGGGAAAATGTGTTTCGGGGTAGTGATGGTCTTCCTCCTCGGAAAGGACATCGTCGATCTAATAGTGATGTTCCGTTAGGATTCTCGAATATAATTCAGTCTTCGCCTCAGTTGATGCCTATAAGTGGGCATAGAATTTCAGGGAGAGCAGTGAATCTTGGGGATAGCTCGGGGAGGGAAAAAACAATTGATTTGCAGAAACAACCAATGGGTTTGAGTAAGCATTCTGTCTTCGGACAAAGTGAACCGTGCTGCCTTTGTACGCAGAGCTCTCGACTCCTTTGGATCTGATGGAAGTTTCCCGTTTTTTAAGTACTCTATGTACTTGTTTCTCCAATCCCATGTCAAAATTGTGGAGTTTATCTCAGCGTGACCTTCTTCGATCACCGATTTCATGAGTTGTACCACAGTCCCTGAGTTGAGCTCGTCATCTTTGATCGATGAACTTAAGTTTGCAAGAGCGTCGGCCTCGCTGTTCTATTCTCGAGGTACATGTTGCAAGGTCCATTCCTTGAATCGATGTAGAGTTACCTATAGTTTATCCAAGTAGCCCCGCATCCGGTCTTCTCGGACTTCGGAAGTCCTGTTAACTTGGTTTAAACACGAGGAAGGAATCACACTTGGCCTCGATGATTTCTGCTCCCAGGATTTTAGCCAACTTAGGACCTACAATCATGGCCTCATACTCGACCTCATTGTTAATTAATTTCGAAGTCCTGATAGATTGTCTAACTACATTGCCCGTGGGTGGTTTTAGTACGACACCCAGTCCGGACCCCTTCGCATTTGAAGCACCGTCCGTAAAGAGGGCCCAGAATCCCGAGGACGTACCCAACTTTATTAACATTTCTCTTTCAACCTCGGGTACGAGGCTCGACGTGAAGTCGTCCATGAAGTCTGCCAAGATTTGAGACTTGATAGCGGTTCGGGGTCGATATGCAATATCGTACCACCTGATTTCTACGGCCTATTTGGTCAATCGACCCGAAAGCTCGGGTTTGTGCAAAATATTTCGAAGTGGATAAGTTGTTACAACACATGCACAATACCCGAGATCGAGACTCTCTAGATGCTCTCATTGTCTTTCTGTTTCACTTTGAAGAGGTCCGACTTTCTAGTCTCGATCTTTATGGCTCCGACGTGTGCTTTTAGGAATGAATTTGCAAGTATGGCAAACGAATCAATAGAGTTAGATGGATAATTATGGTACCATATCATTCGCCCCTTTGACAAAGTTTCTCAGAATTTCTTCAGCAGTACGGACTCAATCTCATCATCCTCTAGATCGTTCCCCTTTATTGCGCATCTGTAAGAAATGACATGCTCATTGGGGTCGGTAGTTCATTATACTTGGGAATTTCTGGCATGCGAAATTTCTTTGGAATGGGCATTGGAGCCGCGCTTGGGGGGAAAGGCTTTTGCACGAACTTCTTTGAATCCAAACCCTTCAAAATCGGTGTTGCCTCGGGAATTTGATCAACTCAGGAGTTATATGTTTCCACTTTTTTTTCATTCACTTCAATCTTCTTCTCCCTCGATTCAATTTGCTTTGTCAGCTCCTCGAGCATTTTCATGATAGGGGGGGGGCGGTCCCAGATTCATTTACATTTGACCTCCCCGGCACTGGTTCGGCCCTATGAACAACTTCCTTGATGGATTGGGTTCGACCCTACTCGGTGCATGATTCTGATTTTAGAGTTGTGCTATTGCAGCTTGTTGAACCTGCAACATTTCGAATATTATTCGAAGGCTGATTCCGCCTTCTTCGTCGCCCTGTGCATTCTGACCGGCTGATCGAACGTCTCTGCGAATGCTATTTTCGGGTTCGACGCCCAGATTTGCATTCAGGGCAACATAGGAACTGACGTCGATGGGGTCTACAACTGGTACTCCGTCGAGGTCAATCGGATGCACTTCGTTCCCTGGGGCGGCTATGTTGTCATTTTCGCCATGAAAGCCAATGCCATTGTCGATGTGTGTAGGTATTACTTGAGAGTTCGACATGCTGATCATGGAATCAAAAACACTTACAAGAACAAGTGTAAAACAGTGTGTGTTATGAAAATTAGTACCAGGCAATCACTATTATCCTTAGTCCCACGGTGGGCGCCAAACTGTTTACCCTTAAAATCGGATAACAATTAAATCTATAAGTAGTTTTAAAGACATGTGATTTCACTTGGCACAAATTGATAAATAAGAGAATTGATGTTAGAAATTAACTGTAAAATAAGGCAAACCGATATAAAGCGCAGCTTGGCCCTCGAGCTAGATCACCCTCGGACTGACTAAGAATATAATTGAAAAGTATGAAATGAACAGCAGTGTAAGAATGCTTAAGAGAGAAAATGTTATAAATTACTCTGTTATGCGTGAATCTGATGTTTACAGAATGATTAGAACCCACTTTATATAGTAGAAGAATTCTACTTATGGTACAATTCTAAATACAGAAGGAAATCTCACGATTGGCTAGTTAATCGATCTTGACTTGATCTATGCCGAGATTTCCGCAACGATCCTTGCTCAACTACGGATATCTCGGCTTTCTGTTATTCGATTCAGCAGGCTTCCTTCGATCTCGCTCGATCTCTATCCCGCTCGGTCTCGATCATGGCTGGTCTCAATCTTAATCGGTCACCGATTCATGAGCTTAACAATCTATCTTCGTGTCATGGTCCGATACAACGTGAGGTCGAATCATCTTGGCCTGCCACCCCGATCTCGATTAACCATACAAAATTGAGCAATCCCGATTTTGACGGCGTATATATATATATACACACACACACACACACACACACATAAATATATATACACATATGACTGGCAAACATGCGGGTCGGGTCGGGTCGTGTAGGATATAGTTCGGGTTGAAAACGGGTAATGAAAAAATGGATAAATTATCCGACCCATATTTAATATGGATAAAAAATGGGTTAACCGGCGGATAATATGGGTGACCATATTATCTATGACTTCGTGCATATGATCACTTTTGGGAGAATCCTCAGTCTCCATAACTTGAAGAACCCCCAATTAGAGGTTTTACAAATATAAAAGTTAGACCTATTGGTTATCCATTTTCTAAATGGATAATATGGTTCTTATTCATATTTGACCCATTTTTAAATAATTCATTATCCAACCAATTTTTTAATGGATAATATGAGTGATTAACTGTTTTTTTTTAACCATTTTGCCATCCCTATATACACATATATATATTGGAGTAGAGAGGCCAAAATTGAGTATTTTTTTTATGTACACACATAGGCCTATTTTGTTCCTGCTATATATCATGTTTCGACACATCATATTTAGCTTTCAACTTGCTGCTTAAGAAGCAGAGCTAGAATTTCGATTTTATGGGTTCTGAATTTTATAACGACGACTTCAAATATTGAATTCTAAATTTAAATTGTACATAATTAATAAACTTTTAATACAAATATATTGTTTGATAGAAAACTACATGGGTTCGACCGAACTCTTATACCAGCTTCTAGCTCCGCCCCTGACTGCATTGAATTAAAATTAGTTTTTAAGGGAATAAGATAAGGGACACCTGTAAGTTGAAACTAGGGGAATTGTCAATGATTGAAGCAATAATTCAATTTTATATAGTATTAATTTAATTTCTTGTGGCAACGTGTCCAAGCTCGAATGGTACAATTTAATGGGAGATGCTCGAAACCTAGAGAATTCAGTTGCTTTTTGCATTATTTTTATAATAATACATTCTGTAAAGGAATTGTTTTATATATTGAAGTCCACTTAATGAAAAATAAAAATATTTTCAAATAAGTTTGACTTATCAAGGGTATGAAACAAAATAGACAAATGAATAAAACAGAGAAGAGGTTCATTTTATCAAAGATAAATAATATATATATATAAAATCTAGAAGGAATTGTTTTCTTCTGATCAGTATGAAATGCATATGGGCATGCAGCTGTTGCCATGGCCTCGCGTCCCTTATGTTTTCCTTGCTTAGTTGTAATATAATTAAAATCCAGAGTCATTAGTAAGTTCAAAGTGAATAAAATCTTATAGCGTGTACAATTTATTTAACATATTTTGAGCCAAAACAATGAATTCCGCTGAATCCATAGAACCCTTAAATCCACCTCTGAAATTATATATATTTATAACTAACTAACCAAACATGGTCAGGGTAGAAATTTCTTTTGTTAGGTATCCCTAGTAAGACATCGGATTAGGGTTTGGCCTTGCCACCTTATAGTAGTAACATGGAAATATTTCAAAAATTTCTCCTTAATTTGATAATCCTAATAATTGGTTCATGTTGTTAGAAGTTGGAACAGAATACAATTATGTGATCGTAGGTGGAATGGTTAATATTCCTCTGCCGATCTCAAATTTCAGAGGAATATCGAGTCAATAATGTGTAGAGTTCGTGATTGAAGCAGGAGAAGGAGTAAATATAACGTCCAATCAAAGGGATGAACATTTTTCATGTAGATGAGGTGTCCATTCTGGAATATTTTAAAAAAGAAAGTTTTTGGAGCAAGGCCACGATGGCCGGTTTGACAAAATTTTATCAGTTTCTAGACTTTGATACCGACTTTCTCTTATCAATTTTAGACTTTTTTTGCCTACCAAAACTATTATTGAAGCTCATTCAATAATTAATTAAACTTTTCAAATCTATTTTAGTGCTTACTCACTTCTCAACGTATTAATTGCTTGAACTAATACAGATATTCCGATCATTATAGATGGGATATAAAGCATGTAATCAATGCAGGTACATATTGAGGATTATTTTTAGAAACTTTGTTTGTGCACAAGTACAAAACATATTCCTACTATCGTAATTCTTTTTGAAGTTTGGTAAGTGTTTCAAGAATGTCCTTTAATTAGGGGCGGGCATAGTTTGGGCAAACTCGAAACTCGAATCGAAATCTGAATTTTTGGTTTGGATTTTTGGATTATGGATTGGAGTTCGGATATTATTTTTACAAATTTTGGATTTTGGATTTTGGATTTGGGACTTCGAAATTTCGAATATCCGAAAATCCGAAATTTTTGTACCTTATGTGAATACCTAATTTTTGCACCATTTAAATGCTCCTAAAGTTGTTAGTGTCAATTTTCCTTCAATCGTTATTTTTCTTATATTTTTGTGCATTTTTAATTGAATTTCTTGTCATAAAAATACCAAAAATAATTTTCTATACTCTTCTCTTTGTGTGTGCACTTTTAATTGACTAATTATTTGATAAGTTAATTGATTTCTCATATAATTAATTCAATTGTTAGCTAATTTATTTTATTAGGTTTATTTTACTAGTTGGTATTTAGGTTAATTAGATTTTAGTTTAATAAGATAGGATTCAAGGAAAATGGTTAAAATTGAAATGATTTAAGTGGCCAAAAGTGAAATGGCTAATCCATAAAAGGGCTGCCAGGGGAGGGGCAAAAACGACGTAGTTTGAGCACAAAACTACGTCGTTTTGGTTAAATGATCAAGATCAAATCCTGACCACCTATTTTCTTTGATCCAATGGTCTAGAATTGGTGTCATGTGAGGTATAAAAGTTTAGAATCTGATTTTTTGGCCTCATTTCCATACAAGCCCCAAGCCCTGGACCTCTCTTTCCTCTCTTCTTCTTCCCCGCCGCCACCGCCTGCCGCCGTCCACCGGCGTCCAAACCACCCCATTTTTTTCACCATCTTCTCCTCTCTTCCTCTTCTTTCCATATCTTTCAACTCAAATCTCCCAAAATCTCACAATCTCCACGAATCTAGCAAACATTGAAACCCTAGCCTCCCCTTTTTTCTCAAATTCGTGAAGTTCCGGCCACCCTCCACCCCACAACACATACATGAATGGATAGAGCTCCAAGATACCTACGCTTTCTCCCTAATTTCACCCATAAACACCACCGTCCACCGCCGCCGGCCGCCTGACTGCCACCACTGTTCCACCACCGGTCGGTGGTCCCAACTCATAATTAATACCTACCTTTCTCCTCCTCTTTTCCTCTTCTTTTCTTATCTCCAACCCAAAACCCCCCACTGACACCCCCCACTGCCGCGTCACCGCTGACTTGCCGTCTCGATGTCACTCCGTGGCCTCCGGTTCTCTCTGCATATTGGCCTTAAAGCAAGGTTTTGTTGTCGATTTTCATGGAAACTAGCCTCCAATTCTCCGAAGTCATGGTTTCGAGGAAAATCAACAATGGAGTTTTGCTCGAGCCGCGCCACTGTCCCCCTATTGTTTCACTGCCTAACCTTCGCTACGCCACTAGTGTATGAACACTCAAATTCGGTAAAGCTCGAACTTTGAATGTTTTGAATTTTCTATTCCTTTATCGTTTTGTCGTAGTTTCGTTGTAGTGTAAATGTTGGTAACGATCGTTTCGGTTAGCTTTCAGTCTAGTTTCTGATTTTCATTTTTGTTTTAATTGAATTGGTTATTCTACTTTACTTCATCATTGATATGTTTTGGCTTTACATTAGTTGTTTGAGTTCTGATTTCATATGTAGTATTTTTGATTTCGTTTTTGCTTAAAGTCGTGAGTTTCATTAATGTCTTCACTTATCAATGCATCACTTTTTTAATTTATTTAGTCATTAGGTTCTAAGTTTCTTTTAGTTGAGTATTAGTTCAATTGCTGAGTCTAGTTATGTGTTCTTTCTATCTTAGGATTGGTTTAAATCACATGGTTCGTACTGATTTTGTTAAAAGTTGAAGAGTAGATATGTTTGGCCATGAGAGTAGGGTACTTGTTTGGTTGTTTTTTACTGTTTAAAAGCTGTTGGGAGTATGTTGCTCCTATTACTATGTCGCAGTTGGTAAAAATTGTCCTTGAGGCAGATTTTTGAACCAAAAGTTTGTCCTTTGAATAGTTAAGGCAGGATTTTGGTGAAAAATATGTCCTATGGACAGATTTTCAATCATGAATACATTGCCTCTTCTCTTATAAGACACACACTCCATCTTACACTTAAGGAGGAGAGCAACAAAAAAAAAAAGAACTTGAGAGAAATCAATTTAACTTCAAGAAATAGTAGGCTGAAACTGGAGAGCTTTAAGTGAGTTTTTCTGAGAAACGAAATACTTCAGAGAAGAAAAGCATTAGAAGTTAGTTTTCTGGTTTTCTCCATCTCTGGAATTTTCTGAGCTTTTGAGGTCTCTTCCGAGTCATCTCTTGGGTTTTTTAGATGTTGCTGCTGGCTCCTAGTTGTTGATTTTCGGGTGCTTTTGCTGGGTTTTCTATTTCGTTTCTGGGTGTTTTCGTTGCTGTTTCTGCTCGTTTCCAGTGCTGTATTGTTTTCTGCTCTTCAGGTAACCTTTATACTTTGTAATGCAGCTTTTATAGTTGACGGATTGAAGATAAGGATCGTTTAAGCTCTTCATACATGCTGATGCGTTTTACTGCTCCATCTTGTCCTTTTAATCTCTCTCTTGTTATGTGCGAATGAAACAATGTTTGTATAAAGGTTTCCCATGTGAACTAAACCAAAAGAAAAATGATGTAAGTTTGCAGTTTCATAGGTTTGGCTATAAGTCGTAGTGAAGTGAGGTTATTTTACTTTTATCTTTGTTAGAATTTGTATTGGAAGAAGGTTTTCGATATCGGGAATTTTGGAT